>JARVGW010000194.1:16210613-16227091 GCA_031762495.1 Anablepsoides rubrolineatus
TTTAGTAAATCAGTCTCAAAACAAGATCAAAAAGACTTTTTGGCTGAATATAAGGTTTTAAAACTTGGTTAGGACAGGTTTTGCAGTGTAAAAACACACTTTATGCTGCCTTCAGGCTCAGGCCTCTCTTACTAAAAATATATGTAAACTCAGTGGGATTTGCCTGGTTTAATAAAGGTTAATAAAATAATAATAATCCAAATCATTTTGAATGTTGATGCTCTGAAATGTGTGTTAAATACAAAAAGCTGCTGCAGGAAAATTCTAAATGTTTGGATGTTTGACCAAATACACATTAAATGTTTCACTCTGTTTTATGCAGGTGAGACAACTGTGCACAACACAGAAAATATGATTTCATTATCATGACGGCTCATTTAAAGCTATTTTATAAAGCATTCAGCCTTCATATTTTTCACATAAAGTTATGAAAATAAATGTCAAATATTCCAGTGCTGCTTTTTTGTTACTTTTTTTTTATTCTAACGCACAGACAAAAGCTCGTATCAATAGTGAGTACAGTATACAAGCTATATAATACATTTAGCATAAAATGCTTTTTTCTGTGTATCAAATAGGATAGAGACACATAAATGTTTATTTTTTAATCCAATTAGAGGTTTATGTCAAACATTGTTGTAGTTACAACAAAAGGTGACTAACAGATACTTTCTAAGCAAACATTTGCTGACGAGTCATCACAGACCAACAAATCCCAGCATGCATTGTGCTGTGATGTGAGTCGTTTTTAGGTTTGTGATAAAGATTGTGATATATTGAGTTTAATGATGAAATGATTGTGATCATGAATGCTAGAAAAAGTCAATCCGGTTGGCACCAACGTGAATGTGGAAGTGACTGTTTTTTTTTGTTTTTGGCCCCGAAAGAAAAGACCAAATTTATTCTCTTAACAAATGAAAAAGGTTTCTGATTTCAGTTAAATTATTGTTCATGAGAAAATAAACTGAAAGATTTTGAAACATTTAACTGATTCTGCCAGTAGTTCAATTTAGGATTTTTGGAAAAGGAAAAAATAAACTTTTTGACTAATTACAGTTATTAGAATTTTTGTTTTGTTTATTTATTTATTGTAGAATTGATTTAGAAAAAAATACACAACATAAATGATGACAAATGTTAACGGTTAAGTCTGTAAGTGACAAAAAGCAGAACTTTTTTAATATGATTATGGCTTTATGCAGGACTATAGATGTTTTCTCTGCTTGGAAGATAGAAGAGACCAATGAGCGATTTGTTGTACAACATCTGGTAACCACAGTGTACATGTGTGTACCAGTGTGTGTGTGTGTGTGTGTGTGTGGGAGAGAGAGGCGGCCAGCGTTTAGCTCCGAGAGGAAGGTGTGACTGCCTTCCGTTTGAACTGCAGGTGGTGAGCATTACCTGCGGTCCCTCCGGAGGCCTGTCAGCCGTGCATCAGTCTGGGGAACCTGCAAGCTCCCCTCATTAGAATATTTATTCACCAAGCAGATGTTCTTATCCAGGGCAATTACCTTTGGCTTACATTTCCCTGTTGCCCACTGATATAGATGAATGTGTATACAAAGACGTCCCAGGTTATGCATGGGACCCCTGGGTGCCACCCACCTTTCCCCCCCCCTTCCACACATGCACAGCGGCAGGCAATCCAGCGACCGTCTGGCCTGCCACAGCCTAAAAAGTCAGCCTCAGCTCCAGTGTGGTAATTGGAGGAAGTGGAGGCGACATCTCCTACGATGGCCACACCGTGATGGAAAGATGGCCTGTATATCATTCTCTCCACCCGGCTGTTCCTTTGAATTAGAGACAGAGAGAAAAAGGGAAGAGGCATGGAGTGGAGAAACCATGCATGCTTCTGTCCTCCCCTCAGTGTGATGAATAATTTAGCAGTGCAGGGCCCTTGCTGTCGAGTAGAGATGGTGGTAATGGGGAGACTGGATATATACGGCGTGGCATGGAGCGATGCTTTACGTTGGACTTCCCCCGACCGACGCACTCAGCTGTGCTGCAGGCTGCTCGCGTCGTGCGTTTTGCCTGCATTAATGTTTTTTTTTTTGTTTTGTTTTTATTTATCGGGGAAGGATCTAACAGACGTCTAGAAACGGTGGCTTACAATGAAGCTGTGGCCACTAGCAGGGGGCGGGAGTGGAGGCAGACGCTCAGTCAAAGCTGTTGTGATTGGGTCATCTGTGGTGCATTACAGTTTTTTTTTTACCACGGGCCTGAAGAATTCATATGTGGTTTTATTTCACGCTCCATATATGTGCTGCATTGAGCTGTGTTGAGGCAGAGTGAAGCCTCAGAGAGGTCTGCAGCCTCTCTGGCAGAGGGTGTTGGAATTCATGACGAAGACCGTAAAGAAGCAGAGCTGATCAGCCATTCTGGACGGCGGAGGCAGTGAGCGCGGCCCGCCGGTTTCATATTGCAAGATGAAGTGCTTGCGATCGTTTGTTAATGTATTAATTGATCTGTGTCCTCAGACGGGGGGGAAATCAGGAGTAGTGTCACGTAGACTCTTTAGTACTCCTCGAGACGCCTTCATTAGCTGCTGCTGGCCGGCGCTCTACCCCCCCTCCCATTACAGGACCACGTTGCCACACACTTTACCTGACTGCTGTAATAACTTGAGACATTTCTATTTCCCGGCAGGACCTCGGACAACCCCGAACAGTTCTGGGGCTTAACTTAAAATGTGAGGAGGCTCTTTGAGAGGCTGACACTGCAGGTGATTCACTGCAGGTTGTCATGTAGCATTGTTTCGTCTGTGAGCCGTCGTTCTCCTCTTCTTCAGTCTTGTATAAAGTACCACAAAGTGATACTTGAGTAAAAGTACAAGGATCTTACCAAAAAAATGACTTTGGTAAAAGTTAGTCTCCTTAAGTATCTGATAGTTTTTGTACTTAAGTATTAAAAGTAAAAGTGTTGATTTAAAATGAGCAGTTAGATTTTCTGTAATGACATTTATTAGGAGGTGACCTCCCCAAAACAATGCAGAAATGACTGTTGTATTAAAATAATGTTTATTTGATGTTAAATTTAGGATGCACTAGTCTAGCTGTTTCAGTTTATATATTAGGGGTGCAACATGTACCCGTATCGAACCGTTCAATACACACTTGTATGGAACAATACAGATTTTTTAAAATAATTTTATCAACTTGTCTTTTAAAGATGTTGAAGGATCAGTGGATCTGTGTTCCACTACTCCAACTTACTACTACTTATACTTCTCATTCAACCACAGTTAAATTCACTCTATCTTGGAGGCACAATTTATATGGATAGTATTTATTTTTTACAATAACAAGCTGGAATAAAAACAAGCAAAAACGAAAGAAAAGTACCAAAATTTCTACTACTTGCCAATTTTTAAAATGTAAGGAGTAGAAGTAAAAAGTGAAAAATAATTACTCAAGTACAGATACCCAAAAATTCTAACTTTAGTACAGGAACAAAGTATTTGTACTTAGTTACTTTACAACTCTTCTTTTCTTACAAGTTTGACTAAGTGTTTGTCAGTCAGTGGTTAACTCAGAGCTTAATGTTTTATAATGTGCAGGAAGCACCTTTCATAGCGGAGCTGATGTAACAAAGTCAGTACATCCAGGAAACATGTTATCTCCCTCACTGCTAATACCAATAAGATCCCTGCAACTTCACTCAGTTGTGAAATTGTATATTCTTTAACTGTGATGCTGACTTTATTAAAAATCAATTCAAAAAAAAAAATGAGGGATTTTTATTCACCCTTTTTTTTTTTTTTTTTTTTTTTTTTTTTAGGAATCCGTGGTCCTACCCTTTGTTCTCAGCAGGATCATTTGCAATCAGTAGCTTTAACAATAATTCTGTCAGCTTTTGGTGTCTTCCCCTTGGGGCTAATGGGTCTACAGCCCAGCTAATTGTGATTAGGACTCTGACAGCAGGTTTTACTTGCAGGATTTTCACACCGCTGTCCTCTTTGATATTAGCTGCACAGCTGATAAAGAGATTAGATACAGGAGGGGAGGGCAGAAGGAGGTGGTAGGTGTTCTTAAACTACAGAAAGACACCTACACGGGGGAAATCACTGGTGAGTTTAGCAGAGGAAAATAAATCCGGCCGCAGTAAAAGCCTTGCGCTCGCTTATTGCACCTGCTATCATTAGCACTTTTGTACACATGGTCAGCCTCCCAGGGAAAAGTCATTATCCAGCTGTGCCGTTATTTTTCTGCTGTTTTCTCCTAGTGGAGTGTGACTTCAGGGCTATAGCCAGCGCACCATTTAATGCCTCCAACACAATAAAGGACTCTAGCCTTAATGATGTGGGATTGGATGGCCATGCCTCAGGTTGTCCAGGGGCTTGTGAGCTGTTACTACGAGCGGCCATTTTGCCTCGCCGCTGTCGAGGCTCCATGTCAATTCAACTCTGAAGCAGTCCGGAGAAGGCAGAAATAAAAAAAAATCGGATTCCCTGATTAACTGCGGCTGTGTCATTTAAAGGAGAGAATAAAGCAGTGGGCAGCAAAACGAGGGGCGGAAATAGCCAACGGAGTAGAGGAATGGAAAGTTGCCAGTGCACGTTAACGTGCCAAAAACATGAAGCAAACTGTGTGTTTTTCTCTGAGTGAGTGAACAAATCCTGCATGAGTGAGTCACACGCTTGCCAGATGTTTGATTATGCAGAATGATGTTTTAAACTACAGCACAGCAGACATTGTACATCCTAATGAAAATTAAATATTAAGATAATAAATTTTCCGACAACGGATGAGCGAAAAAGAAACTGGAGCAAAAGTTCAAAGATATTTTTTTTTTGCCCCAAATTTTCAACCTAAAAATAGACGGCGCATCATTTGTGCGTTCACAGTGAGACAACAAGTAAGTTTCAGGATCATAGCAGCTGTCATTTAGCCTGGGAGGAACAGAAAAACATTTTTTCTTGGCAATTTAGACGCCATGGCCTAAAAACGTCCCCCGTTCAGCTGATCTAAGGGAAGAAATGGCTTCTCTCAGCACCGATTCGTCTTCGCAGCCTCCCTCTCCTCTCGTCTTTCAGTTGGAAATGTGCTCGAACAGAATCATCTGTTGGAGTGAGCTCTTCCACCGCAAAAACCGTCACAAACTGTTAATTATATCTCTGCAGCTTTATTTATTTTTTGCTTCATGCATTATGGCCTGTTGCGCTGTCAGGAGCTCCAGAGGTCTCTCATGGCAGTCCTTCATCCTCCTTTGGCCGCGTTGCAGCAGAAGGCGTGTGCTTCGCTAACACGCCTGTGCCATAGATATGCCCCGAAGTGTCAACCCTCACATACGGAAAAAGATTGGAGGAGAAGGGGCCCTGTGAGAATGGCAGCAACATATCTACTGGCAACCTGCCATGCATGATAAGAAACCTCCTCTGCCCCTTTCTCTCCGCAACAAATGGGATTTGTGTGCTTTTCACTATTTTACACTTTATAAAAAAAGCTCAAGTTGCCGTTAATTCAGAAATAAAAAACTTTCTGAATCAGATTAAAAGTTGTTTGGTTTTTTTTTTATATTTCTATTTTGTTTCAGTTCTCTCCTCATTGTTGTGCATCAGTTCCTAACAGTGGCACCAGTTTCTCCTCTTTAAGAAACATGTCCTCAGTTGCCGTAATGAAAATCTCATTGGACCACTTACTATTACTCTGTATACAGCTGAGTTCCTATATAACTCCTATCTACATACAAGCATCCACATTTGCACACATTAGCATACATTAGTGAGAGCTGTGTGCGGACAAATTAGATTGAATACCAGCGCCCAATTTTTCATGAAACACAAATAAAATAAGCGTCGTTCCATTCTGAGGGGGAATTTGGAGGGGTTTTTTTGTCCACGGTTTGATTTGCTGATTCTACTGTTTTTACAAACGGTCTCATTTTATCAGTAAAGCTTTAAGGTTTAACTGCATTAAAAGGTTTTTGTGGACAAATTCAGAAAACAAAATGAAATTCTGAACTGAATCAGAAAAAACCACGAGGAATAAAGATGTTTGGTGCAGCTAAACACACAGAGCTACAGTCAAACTACTGACCCTCGAAACCTGTGGGCAACCTTTAAATACTGTATTCAAAAAATACATAAATCCAATATATTACACATTCTGAACGCATCCATTTGTAATGCACTCTAATAAATTTTGATACTTGTTCTCGTGTGTCTAAAAAATGGATTGTTGGCATTGACAAGATACTTTAGAAAATAATAAAGTTTGCTCTCAAGCACAACAAAGCAGCTGTTCATGCAGAAAGAAATGAGCTAAAAGAAACTGTTAATGAATAAAAACGTGAGTTTTATAAAGACTATTGACAAAGATTTTGAATTGAAGATGTGTTTCTGTAAAATTAGGTTTAACTCTTAAATGCTGTCAGATTTGATTTGATTCAACATTAAACTTGTTTTGTGTAAATGTTTCAGCAGAAAAGTCCCCCAATCCAAAGCTGTCTGCAACAATCTGCTGTTTCACTGCTGTTTTCATACATGTGTTTATTTTTTTTAACTGGTGCAAAGACTCTATTCAGAGCTTGTTATGTACTCTTCTCAATCAATCCCAGCCAGTATAAACCTCCCTGTCACGTAAAAAAGGGGGGGGTTAAGAAACAGTGTGGCACTCCGGCTGTAAAATTAATGGCAGGAGAGTGACATTAGTGTTATAGGTTATTGACCGATTTCATGGAATTTATGACCCTAATCGAGAGGCAGTGTCAAAGGGAGTGAAGCAAATACGAATGGCGCTGACAGCGGGGGGGTGGGGGGAACGCCACAATTTGAGCCTTTCCCAGTAAATTGTAGCCAGGACTTTATAAGTGTCGACGGAGGGGCCCGTTTCACTCTCTCCCCTGCCCGGGGGTCCGGAGGCCATGCCCCCGGGCCCTACCTCCATCCTGCAGGTCAGACACTTCCAGGCTCGGCAGATGATGAGAAACGCCACTTCATCTCTTCCCCGTGTCAGGCTCGGCCTCTCGCCCTGTCAGCTGCAGCCGGTGTGTGTGTTTACGTGCCTCCTGCTGTCAGTGTGATGCTCCGGTGTGTTTGTGTGTGTGTGTGTGGTTCTCATGCAGTTTTCATGATCATTATATAACCTGTTGTACAGTATATTTGTAGCTACCGGTGTCTGTTTCCACGCCTGGGAGAGCTGGTCAAAGCTCCTGCTTAAGCCTCCACTAGAAACAGAAATATTCAGCAGCGTTGCAAACGGACGGCCCATAAAGATGACTGAGCTCTGGCTGATAAATAATTCCCAGTGAAAAAGCAGCATAATGTGACAGGGTTGTCATTTTATTCCAAAAAATATAGTGCGTAGCATGCACCCATGAATACAGGTGAGGGGAGAACACACGCTTTTGGCCACAGAGTTCGAACCCTGCTCACTTTTTTATTTTTTTTTAATGTTCGGTTGATGTTCTCACCTCTAACAGTCAATAAACACTCGCTACAGCAAAACACTGCAGCTGCTAGCGCTGAGAGCAAAGCATCAGAAATCTGGCTTCACATCCGTGCTTTATGTTTGATGTAGAAGAACTGCAGGATTTTGGCAAACTGAAAGCTCGTTCTGGTGAAATTAAAATTTAGTGTGCCTAAAACAAACATTTCTGACCGGTAAGTTATACTCTGTGGTGTAAACAGTGGTTCTATACTGGAGTCAGGACCACCCTGTGGGACACAAAACACTAAACAGCAAAAGTTGTGAGAAATTAACATGTTCACCATACCTCAGGAGTTAGCCTCTGCTTTAATTCAGCTCTGGATTAAATGGATCACAGACACACACGAAGACATTTCATAACTCAGTTATATTATATCACCGCCAATTTCCCAAAATTGTGGTGACACATCCTGGATATTTCAAAATAAAATTCTGATTTATTTCAGTTCATACAAAACAAACATTTGCGAGGTAACACAAAAGTGTTCTGTAGGAATGTAAATAAATAAATAAATAAAATCCCCCTATGTCCCCTCGTTGGCTCTGTACTGATGAGCTGTGAGAGGTCAGACAGTTAATATTAAATGCTGTAGATCAGCTGATAAATCATCAAACTTTACCTGTTCCATCAGGTTTTGCAATGATTCTTCGGAACAAGCTTCAAACATCACTGGGCCTTTTGTCAGGTGAAGTGAAATAAAGAAAGCAACATATACTCATATTTAAAACATTTCTGCTCTTTGAAAGCAGAAAGAGATTCTGAGAAATTCAAACAACTAAAATAAATAAACAAGTGTTAGCTCTCTGATGGTTGAATAAATTCAACTTTTAAACTCTGAAAGCACAAAATACAGGTTCATAAATAAATTGAATAAAATACTATGTATGGAACAATACAGATTTTTAACATTTATTTTATCAGCTTGTCTTTTGAAGATGCTCTGTGTTGAAGGATCAAAGGATCTGTGTTCAACTACTCCACCTAGGCTGCATTGTGGAGCACAGATCCACTGAGAAACTTGCTGTTTCAGCAATATTTCATTTAAAAAGTGGACTTTTGAGGTTAAACAAATGTTCAGAATTAATTTAGGTAAATTACAAGTTAAGAAGGGCATGGATATTTTTCTTTTTTGTATCAAACAAATATTAACCGTGATGCTAAAGTATAAAGTTGTGTATTTTTTGTACTGTTGCAGCCCTTATAAAAACCATAAAACTCTAAATCCTTGAATTGGATTTTGGGGGAATCCTTTGAGAAATGATAATAAAATATAAGTTGATTTAACGCTCATCTCCACTTCTTGTTCATAAAGGAAGCAGAAACTGAACATCAGGTGTTAATGTCGCCAACTGGGTGGTCCGAGAATCAGAACTACTTTCTAATTATTTGTTTGTGTGCATAAAAAGAAATGAAGTAAAATCATCTAAAGATGCTTTCATTCATCTAAAAATAGCAGCTGACATTATCTTGTTGTCAACAACTTGGCTTGTGGACCTCCCAGTGAGCGGTGGCTGTGTGCTGTTTGTTTACCCGGGGTCCTTCAGGCGCTGTGAGGACGGTCAGCTGTGGCGACACTGCCTCCGCCGTTCTGCCCCAGCGCTCTGTGGCTTTGTGCGCCGGCTTTTGTGTGGTGCTCTAACCTGCACTAAAAGCCCTTTAGTGTGGTTCTGACATGCTGCGCTATCACATCGTGCCCTCTGCAGAATGTATAGAGCCATTCAGACACTGTGCAGAGGGGAATGAGTTTTATCCAGCGGTTGACGATTGAATGTAATGGCACTCTCTCCGGGGAGCAGAGTTTTCTATCCACTGATGTTGGCGCTGATACGATGCAGCACTCGCTCTGCGCCGCTGAGGAACAGCTCGGCCTCAGCTCTTTTAGATTCTGCATTTTCATGACTAGAATCTGGACCACTTCTGGATGTTTAGTTTAAACAAAACCAATGATTCAGATGTTGCTTAATCTCTGGTTTCATCCGTGTTGCATCTCGTTTATGACGTTTTTTTTTTGTTTTTTTTCTCCCCATGAATGAGAAAAATGACGCCTGATGAGCTGATGAATGACACATAATAAGAATTAATATCTACATGAATGTTATCGTTTGGGATTTGAGGGTTTCCCTGACAGATTAATTCCAAGACGCAACAAACAGAAAATAAATTTCATCTGATTGATGGTGCCGACAGCCTTGCCAGTGTTTTTTTTTTTTGTGTGTGTAGTGATGAACATATAAACATGGACAGCCCTCTCCTCTCCTCTCTCCTCATCAGCATCAGCAGCCCTGCAGTATTTGACAGAGAGCCAAGTAGTTTGCTTTTTAATTAAAAAGAAAATTCAATAACCTTATCAAGACTTGCCATTTTAGTTTGAGAAGTATTGATCAGCTGTTCAGTTATGCAGATCTGCCGCTTTCATCTTCTGGGCAATTTTGCATGGCGGCCTTTTGGTTACTGAAAAAGATCTTATTTCAGAAAATCTATGTTATATTTTATTCAGCTCATGTTTAGTTGGTCTTACAATAAGATATTAGAATATGTTGGACAGCTGGGACAGAGCAGAGCTGCTGTCTTTGCAAAGACCCCAGATAGAGCGTCCTGTCTAATCGATTTATATTTTTTAAGTTTTAATTTTTGCTTCTGTGTTTTCACCTCCCATCCTCACACACACACACACGCTGCTACCTAGTTGTGTAGTTTCTAGGGGTGCAACAATACATGTACCCGTATCAAACAGGGCTTTATAATACAGATTTTTTAATGTATTTTATCAACTTGTCTTCTGAAGAAGCTCTGTGTTGAAGGATCAGTGGATCTGTGTTCGACTACTCCACCTAGGCTGCATTGTTGAGCGCAGATCCACTGAGAAACTTGCTGTTTCAGCAACATTTAATTTAAAATCAGTACTTTTGAGGTTAAACAAATGTTCATAATTAATTTTAATAAATTACAAGTTAAAAAGAGCATGGAAATTTCTCTTTTTGTATGGAAAAAATATTGAACCGTGAGACAAAATTACCGAATCGATTCGTGGACTTTCTGTATCGTTGCACCGCTAGTAGTTTTTAAAATATCTCAGGAACCACTGGACGGATTTGAATGAAAATCCCAGTTTGCAAACACAGAAATGGTTACAACTCAGCTGGTTTCCCAGTTAAAGTGGTAAAATGTGGAGAGGTAGTAGCCGAGCTCCAGCAGCTGCACGTTCTGCAGATTTTTAAAGAATCTCAAAGTAATTACTGCTCATAAATCTGCAACTCATTAACACTTGAAGTCAACCTTAAACAAGATGTCTGCCACAGCTAATTGGCATTAGTCACCAAAAAAAAAGCTGTAATTCAGTTTAACTTTGATCATGTGCTGAAATTGTTCCAGAGAATGATTTTAAACTGAATGAAAGAATAAAAAAAGGAGCTGCGGCTGTGGACGTTCTCACCACCTCGTGGCGCTGCGGCCATGTTTCAGCAGTTTGGTTAAAAGATGTTTAAAAAAAAAAAAAAGAGGAGTCTTGCAGCTGGGAGCCCGTGTGATTCAGGATGAGCTGGTCAAAGTGAGAGGAGAGGGAAGAGCGAGAGCGTCTCTGATGATCTGTCGCAGCAGTGGGTTAATTGCCCACACACCTATGCATCTCCTCACTTTTCCTTCCTTCCTTTTTTTGCAGCGCGTCTGCTAATGGAATTAAAAAACATGTTGCCAGGGGTCTTTGCAATTTGGAAAATAAGTCCATTAAGTTCATTAATTTAATAATGGGCAATAATAATGAATAAAAAGTATTGCTCAATTAGAGGGGAGCGTACGGTTGGCTGTCTCACATTCATTCGAAATCACCTCGGTGTGCAATAGCTTAATGAGATTATAATGGAATTGATATCGCATAGGTAGTGAATTAAAGCGTTACCAGAGAACTCATTAGGAATGAAATTCTAATCCTGCAACACTTGTCACAGCTAAAATAGGCTCCTACTTTTGTTATTAGGCGTCAGTGGAAGGCATCGCTCTCAGCTGGAGTACAGTCTGAAGGTGAATCTGCGGTGATGATGAAATAAAGTAATTCTCCTTGATGTGTGTTAATAGCGGCGAATGTCAGGCAGTCCCTCAGTATTTGTTTGGTATTGTATCACTGCTGTGTTCCAGCAGCCCGTCACATCAGCGGCCGCCTGCTCGGGTTTCAACGCCGCCGTTTCCAGCCCAGCAAAGCTGCTGAGGACTTCAGTTAAAATGACACAGACAGCACATTCATAGTAATCTAAAAAGGTCAGGATAAATTACACTGCTTATTTCAGTGAAAAAGGCAGGTAATGTGATCCGCTGCGAGTAGTTTTTCATGCTGGCCGCAGTATATTCACAGGGCTTATGGCGCAGATTTGACTCTTTGACTTTTACATGCTTGACACTTGATGTCAATTTACTGTCTGCTTTTAAGAGCGGCCGCCGCTGAGCGAGATGAACTTTTCCTTTTCATCAGGATATTACAATAATTTGAGGTGTTTTATATGCGTAATGGCTTTTTTTACAGGAACACTTAAAATAATGTGTCGTTGGAGGATGTTGTTAAAATCAGAAATAGATTGGTTCATAATTTAACTTTTCATTTAATGTGGGCGCAGTGATACACCTTGTAAATCCACATTATCAGCAGTTTGTGCCGCTTCAGCAAAGCAAGCATGTCAAAATGTATTATCAGTGTCAGCCTTAATGTACAATATATAATGCATAATGTGCTATATATAACAGATTCAATCAAAAATGAAAACTCTGCTGCTTGACTCGGGAAACAAGATATTAGAAGAAAAAAAAAATGCAAGTTAGAGTACTTTTTTAAAGAAAAAAAAGTGTTTTCTGGATAAAAAATGCACATTTTTACAAGTTTTGAAAAGGTTCAGTAAAGTAAAAAGTTTTTCTTTAAGATATAAAATGCTTTTAGGAATCAGCTGTAATCTTAACGCGGCAGTTTTGAAGAGAATTCAGTCTAAAAAGTTTCCTCCTTTAACCGTTTCCTGCAGAAACTTCAAGTAAAAGAAGGATTTCAGTTAAAAGATTAAAAAAAAAACAAGAGCGGTCGTCTGCGTCATGAAGTCAGGCTTGTGTGTGAGTCCTGAGCTGCAGTGTGTCTGTATGTGTGAGCATATGGGCCAACATGTGTGTGTGCTTAATTAATATTTAAGCCACCTTCAGCACGCCCTGGAAAAGAAGTAAAGGGGATTGTGTTCTCATGGATCCTTTAATCCACTGAATTAGCAGTTTAATAACAAGAAGCCATTTGTAGATTAGTAAGATCAAGCTTCCAAGACATGCTTGTGTACAATCTACTTAAACGCTTTGATTTTTGATGTTGGAAAACTTCCCTCATGCAGGCTGCGTATACAGGCGGGGCGCGGCTGTGCGTGTGAGCGTGCGTTCATCGCCGTCAGGGCTCCTGGTATTATTTCATTATATTTTTGGATTACTGCTGAAATGATTAGTTGATTAAATGAAGCATGGGGAATTAATCAATAGCACTTTTTGATTGACAGTATCATAATTTAAGCAGAGCTGCAGCCTGCAGAGCTCCTTCTGATCCCAGCTCCTCACAAGTGGCAGATCTGCTGATTTTCCTCAGCTTCAGCGTGCTGACTTTATTACAGCAACAGTTTCAAAATTGTCCCTTTTGTCCTCTTTTATAAGCTCATGTTGTTGCAAAGCCACGGCGGGCGTGTGGGGAAATTACCCAGCATGCACCGGGGGGAACAGGCACATTTAATTTCTCCTCCGGCATTAACACTTTTAATTATGTTTTGCCTTTAATTCTACAGTTTCCACTGTTTTTCGTACACTTTTTATACAATTAGTTTGAAAGCGCGCAGAGCGCTGTGGTGCTGGCGTCGGAGCGGTTACTTCATTAGTCCAAGGGTTCAAGGTTTGAATCTGGGTTTTTACGTGACAAATTGTGTGGAAGCTTTATTGATCAAGACGCTGAACCCCGATTTGTTCTCAGTGTGTTTGCATGGTGGAGTGGAAACATGCTGCGTTGGTGTTATAAATTACCACATTAAATAGATAACCTCTTTTAATGTTTTAACAATCTGCTTGTTTTGCTTTTCTTTCTATTGTTCTTTAAATGCAGACTTAACATCTTTTTAATGTCCTCTCTTTGTTGCCTTTTGTCTGAGCGCTGCTGTGTGCACATTTACTGGCCTTTTATCCAGAGACGATGTGAAAAGAAACTAAACTCAAATCTTTGGCCTTTGTGTGTGTGTGTGTGTGTGGGGGGGGGGGTCTTCATGTTATAATTAGAGGGAAACCTGTTATAGATCTTCTCCAGGCCTAAAGAATCAGCTGGATTGGGAGTAGGGGGTTTCCTGCAGTCCCCCTGATTTTAAAACAGAACAAACTCACAATAAGCTTTTTTATTTCCATCCTAACAGTAACAACCTGCTAAAATCTAGTTTTGTGGTGGAGTTAAAAAAACATTTTTTCTCTGAGTTTTAACTGAACATCAGTCTTTTTCAGATAGTTCAACACTGATTTGCTCCTAATGCACCACTTTTTGGTTGCTGAGTCTCTGGTCCTAAGCGGTCCTTTTTATCCTGAAGTGTCCGGTTTTAATAAGTAAATCCTGGAGATTTAAACCAGAAAAGAGATTTTTCTAAAATGTTTAAAACCAGATGGACCGGTGCACAGGACAGCATTTCTGTGGTGAATACACACACTGAGAAAGTATTCACGCCCCGTAGTATTTTTTATTTTTGAAGTCAGAGCCTGACCTGCCCGAACGAACCGGCCGTGCCTGCAGTTATTTGATGATGTCATCATGAAGTAAAATACTTGATAAGAAAAAAAGTTCACTTTTAATCACTCTGCAAAATAAAAAAACAGGTTCAGTTTATCTGGACGTTTTTAGAAAGATAATTAGACAAGCTAAACATTTTGCAGATGAAAAAAATTTAAAGGTTGCATCACGTTTTCTGCAATAAATGAGCCAAATATATTGTTTTTTTTTACCAATAAATATGAAGAAACCAAACATCTGCAGCAGAAACCTTCAGGTAATGTATGTGTTTGTTTTCTCTCAGCCGTTCTCAGCACCTTTAAAGAATAAATAATCTCCCTAAATAATTGAAAAGTATTTGACTCTGAATCCCAAACATCAGCGAGTGTTTGCCTCCGTCGACACGAGGAGCAGAAGTCTGTTGAATTCAGACACAAGAAAACAGTTTGGAAAGGTTCCCATTATTCATTTTACGACTTATTATTTCTAATTAATGACGTTTTGTTTTAAAGGCGCAAAGCTTTGTAAAAATTCTCTTTATGCTGAGCTGCAGTGAAATGAAATCCTGTTTATTCAGACTTATTTAAAGGTTTCATGTGTTTATTAAGACTGAGTGTTTTATTATCTTTATAATTTGATTGGTTAAGCTATAAAAGGCCTTCAGGAGTCAAGCCTAACAGCTGTGCATGTATACAGGATTGTGTGTGTACAAAGTGCTGTAGTGTTTAGCATCAACACAGCCGCTCTGATCCCCCCCCCCTCACACACACACACACACACACACACACTTAGATCCCATCTCCTCTATCAGAGCTTGGCGTCATCATTTGCCATCGATGACAGCTGCCTCAGTTTAACCGCCGCAGATCAGCGTGTCACAGCCGCCGTGTTTCTAATCATCCTCGCGCAGAAAATCTCCGTCTTTTGTTGGAGCTCACTGATAGCGTCGGTGTTATCCCTGACTCTCCCACCTGGCCAATATCGGAGATTGATTGCTTTTGTCTTGTTATCGTGGTTGTTTAGGTGAGATTGACACATGCTCACGGGATAAGGAGGACTCTGAAGGGTTTGTGTGTGTAAGTGTGTGTGTGTGTGTGTGAAACAGCACGGCGGTGTGGTTTTAAACATGCATGATGACCTGCATGAATTGTTGATGATGAATAATCAGCTGCATCACGGGGGCTGTAAATAGGTCAAAAAGACTTTTCTGTGCCTCACTTTGTTTTGGCAGAAAAGCAGGAGGGCAAATGCTTGTGTGTGTGTGTGTGTGTAGGTGTGTGTGTGTACATAAAAAAGAAGAAAAGTCTTTTGAATGTCGCTCTGCTCTCTTTAAATCCACTCCAGCGTTTTGTTTGCTGGAACCTCAGTCTCTTACTCCTGCAAACGGTGCAGAGAAGAAGAAATAAAGATCTCAGGCGGCCAAATGTTTGTTGCACACTGAATTTTCTCGGCCCCTCTGCTTGGTGGTTGCTAGGCGGGGTGGCTTCATGCTCTGCACACTAGCCACACATCCTAAATAATTCACACTCTACTTGAGAATTCTCCAACAGACTCACTGCTGCCATTAGACACTCTCTGGCTGCCAGTTTTTCTTTTTTTTTTGTGGGGGGGTTGTTGTTTTTTTTTTTCCTGACTTAAATCCTCACCGTGGAGGAAAAGAAGAAGAAGACAGCGTGATGGCATGCGAGGAGGGGAAGAAATGAAAAACGAGCAATTTCTCGGGTCGATGAGAGTTCATGGACAATCCAATATATAAAAGCAAGTTTACATGCATAACACTTCAACATTAGGATTTTTCACAGAGTTCAGCAGATTTTCCAGAACTCTCCCTCAACTAGTTTTTTTTTTTTTTTAATCTGTGATGCCTCTTTGACAATGTCTTCCTCATGCAAAATGCATGAGCGCTCGCGGATCGATACAGGCTCTTTAATCTCTCTACATAGACAGCTCACGCGCTCGGGCGTTGAACCCACACCCCTGGCTGCAGCCCGGATCAGAGGCCAGGAAGAGGCCGAGCCATCGGTCTGATCCTCTGGAGGGGTCTTAGGTCCCTGATGTGGACATGTGGACTGCGACAGACTCTCCTGTGTCCTCTGAACTGCTCACAGAAGAGACTGTCATCACAGGTTCCAACTCAAATCTAATCTTTATTTTGCTTTCAAACATTGAGCTGTCACTACACTGCAAAAACTGTCCATCTAACCAAGTTTTAAAAGCTTATAACCAGCCAAAAAGTCTTGTTTTGAGACTGATTTACTAAACAAGAACTGATTGTGTCAGAATAATAATCTTGTTTTCAGAATGT
>JARVGW010000194.1:16228398-16255836 GCA_031762495.1 Anablepsoides rubrolineatus
TCAGGCTAACAAGACAAATAATCTGAAAACAAGATTATTATTCTGACACAATCAGTTCTTGTTTAATAAATCAGTCTAAAAACAAGATCAAAAAGACTTTTTTTTTGGCTGGATATAGGATTTTAAAACTTAATTAGATGGACAGTTTTTGCAGTGTAGCTACATATTTCCATCAACTTTTTTATGCACATTTTGAAGCATCGCATTAGAATAGAAGGACAGAAACAGCAAAATTTGCAAAAAATGTCCTCAATTTTGCAAAACAGGTTTTTACTCTCGCTTGACTTGGTTTTTAGATTTTCTGAAAAGGAGTTAATGCACAAAAGAGGAGATGGAAACACATTTGCTGAATAAGTCCAGATGTAGCAAATATTTCCCTCAATCAGCTGTTCCCACTGTCCAACAATTGTAGCGGCTGCAGCTCCTCCCACTGTTGGTGTCTTTCTGGATATTCCCATAACATGAAGAGTTTTCTACGTCTCCAGACAGCATGTAACATCACCAAGACTAGTTTATGACAGAATAAGTACAACTTTCCTAATAGCAGCAACACGTTCCTGATAACTTCTCACCTGAGATATGATCTGTGAGGTTACTTCTAGGGTGTAAATCACCAGCTTTATCACCATACAATATTACATCAATATGTTTGGATGAAGATTCAATATTTCTTGATATCACAAAGTCTGTCACGATACAAGTTCGATTCAATTCACATGTCTGCGATCGATCTAATGTGATATCAGGTGCCCATGTAACACAATGAGCATATGATGACGATATAAATCAATATTTTCATTTTGCCTCGATATAACTGAATCATGAACCATTCATATCCATATATTGATATAGATGGATGTATTGTTACACCCCTAGTAGTCTGGTTGATTCACTCCCAGTAGATGGAAACTAGCCTGACACCACACTGTTAAGAGTTTAAGAGTTATTTTAGAAGAACAGAATAACTCCAGTAAAACGCTTAAGTCCTGTTTTAAAATTGGTGTTTAGTTGCAGGAATTAAAATATTCTCAAACTGTATTTTTATTATTATTTTTTAATTGTAATTCATTCACGTGAAAACATGAAACATTTCCATAAACAGATCTGAAGCTTCCTCCTTTGTGCTATAAATCTCCACTGATGAGTCAGTCTTTTCTACATCCGGCCTGCTGACCCAAATACTCAATTCAGCACCAAAAGTGGATTAAAAATAGAGCCCAATTCCTTCTGTTTGAACAATGCGTGTTAAACTCGCCCCACTCAGCAGCTCCTCCGGAAAAAATGTGAAAATGTTTTATTTTCAGATTTAAAAAAAAAATCCCATTTTTCTCAATACTGCCTGTATTTAGAGGTTGAATCTAATAAAACACGCTGATAAGTCTTTTTGATGTTATCCGAAATGAAAACTTGTGCCGACCAACGTCATGAAAGATCTGCTGATGGTTTCGCTCCGACGTTCATCCTGACAGAACCTGGGCTCAGACCTGCGGCCTCGGGAGTTATGAGACGATAGAAGTGGCCGCCGAGCGGCTGCAGCCCCCCTTTCTGTTTGTTAATGAGGGGAAATGAAACAGCAGGTTCTGAGTGTAAGAACGAATCCTATGATTACATTTGGATTAGTTTATTTTTTGCTGATCCATTTAAATCTCAGCAACACTAATGTTGCTCCAGGAGAAGCTAATTTGCACTTTCAGTTAACTACAGTTTGTGCTGATGAATGAACGGACTTTAGTTTAATTTCTTGATATTTTACAATATTTAAATGACAGATGAGGGGAAAAGTGAAGCACTGTTTTTGTGTATTAAAGAATCTGTTTTTATATGTATATAGAGAAAGGATGTTGACCTTTTAAAAGGAGCCAGAAATGTAAAAATACAAATATATTCAGTGCAGTTGAGCTGAAATATAATTTGCAAACTGAACTTTTAAGCAGCACTGTGGTTTCCGCTGCACTAAATTGTTGTTTACTGTGGAAAAATAAATTGTATCTTGAGTTGTGTTTAGGTTTAATCTGTTGGGTGTTAGATCAGTTTGAGATCCAGATTGTTTCTCGGCCCTCGTGTGATTTTCTTTGAGTTAAAATCTCCCGTTGTTGTTTCTCAACATTTTACATACAAAAAGACGATTGCTCCGGCTTCCTTTTATCAACACTTTTTGTTTACTTCAGATGCGCCAAACGCAGGATTTAGTGTCACATTTGTTGGAGCGTCTGGCTCCTTCGCCGAGCTCGTGCTTCAGCTGCTCTTATTATCAGCCATTTTGAAGCTGTTAGTCATTTCGCCAGTCAATTAGTTCTTTTGGAGGCATTGTCGTTGCCGTGTTGAGGTAGACTCTGTGTGTGCAAAGCTTTGATCAGGTTTCGTGCAAACGGGTTCGGGAAACAAAGACTGAAGGTTTGTAAATTTGAAATTATGGAAGAAACGTTCCACAGAGAAACGGGTAAACTGTTGACAAACACTTTTAAATGAGTGGGCCTGTTAGTAGCATTGGGCTGAAAGAGGACGATAATGAACAATAAGCTCTTGAGTTGAATTGGAGAGCTATCAGTTAAGAGGAGAATATCGAGGCCCACCTCTGGATAAAGAGTGGCAGTTTAGAAATGATCCAATATGGCTGATGCATCAGCTCAGCCTCCCCATTGTCTTCCACCCTTAACACCGCCCCCCACTCATCCTCTCCCCATAATGCAGCGCAGCTTTTTGTTCACTCATTCTTTTAACCGTTTCTTTGGCTGCGACTTGTCACGGCGGGACAAATTAAGGAAGCGGTAATAGGGTTATGTCAAGTAGACGGAGGTGCCGGCTCTGTGTGGATGCCTCCCTCCTTCTGTCTCTGTGAAAGGTTACTGCGCTCGCCTGGGTTTAGTCTCCCCCTCGCTGTAATGAGAAAGGCAAAAGACAAGCCTCTATCAGTCCTGCAACACCTACTGACAGATAGCATTTGTGAGAGTGGAGAAAAAAAAGAAGCATTAGGGAAAGAGCGAGCGGGCGTCACAAGAAGTAATACAGAAACATGAGCGTGACTGATCACAGCGGACATGCTTGACCAGGAAAAACAATCCTTCTCGCCCGGGGAGCTGCACCCTAACATTTACCTATATGACACCTTCACGTCCATGTATGTATGTTTGTAATTTTCTCTTTCCCCAGATATGCACCTTGCAGAGTTTGACACTTTAACATCTTCCATTGACCTATTGGTGTTATAGCTTCAACCAGGCAGCATTAAAACCAGACATCTTTTAAAATATTGAGAAGAAATTGCACCGTTATGGTTCAGTATAATATTACATTCATGACTCCCACTCAGATATTACACTCACATTTCTTCCACCTCCTTTGGGCAGATTCTCTAAAACCCTCTTTTTTTTTTTTCCTCCAATCGTTCCGGGGCTGATGTCTGAGGAAAACTTGTATGGAGGCGAGGGTCCCTGTAGCTACGTTGTGATGGCGCTGGAATTGCAGGAATTCGGGGAAATGGCAGGGTCAAGTTTATGTATGTTGCTCGTGATGTGATCAGAGGCCAGGGTTGGTTTGTAGGTAACGACGGCAGACGCTCCAGGCGTCTCATTCTGCGACGGGGAGTTTTATATACGTACACACAAAATACATTTAGAGCCAGAGACGCACAAACACTGAGGAAAGCACTTTGGGACCGAGGCAGAAGCATCTGAGCTTCTATTTAGGTTCTCAGAACATAGAGACATACCAAACATAACAAAAAAAAAACACTCCTACACACTCAGCAGCCACATTTAGAAGGCCTTTTTGGTGAAACATTTTAGAGACAATTCAAAAAAGAGTTTTTATTTAACCACAGAGAAGTCCACAGACTGCAGAGAAAATGGCCCCAAAGGAACCGCTGTAGACATTAGACCAGTTAGATTTACTTGGAGAAAAATATACCTCCTATCATTGTGGTGCACACATGTTTTAAGATGTTTAACAAGGTTTATTGTCATATTTTTTCTATAGTGCTTCTTCAGCTGGAAACCTTTTTGTTTCTGTATTTCAGCTGCACCACAGTTTCACTCAGGAGTACACAGTTATCATCAGTTGTTCCAATTTGATAAGTCTATTCCAATAGACAAGAAGAAGAAAACAAAGTTTGAATGTTGTTGTTTTTTCACCAACATTGTGACGCAGTGTTTGAGTCCCTGAGGTCCCAGAGTGATAAATTATCCAAGTGTTGATGACAACAAGTCATCTCCTCACAGAATTTTCACTGGAAACAAGTTTTCTTCTTCTGCTCCTGGTTTGACCCACCGTCTTTCTGTCCTCTGTACTTTTTTTATTTATTTATTTTTGGCACCGCCATTTTAAATTGTAGAGGCGCACAGCCAAAATGGTCCCACAATCTGGGCTGCACACAGACATCAGCTGAAGGGGCTGGTCGGACCTTACTGAGCATGTTAAAAAGAAAATAATTTGTTGCATGTCTCTTTAGGACACCCTCCCTCTGTGTGTTTTTTTCTAATCAGTCAGCTAACTTGAATAAAATATATAATAAAATGATTTTTCTGCTGAGGTTAGTCAATCACGTTCATCTTAACTATGTTTCTGTTAGAAAACCCAGCAGGATTTTTCAGTTATTAGCATCAAGTTTTCTGTGCGTGATGATTTAATGAGATACAAACTGACTGAAACATTAATTACTACAGTTGTCACCATTTTTGATGCACAGGACGGGCTCATTGAAAGTTGAAGCAGAGGTTGTTCAGAAGGAATTCTGACTTCAGGATTGTTCCAGGTCATTTTTCCAACTAAAAATTCAAACTTCAAATCGCAAAAACACAAACTGAACCCACCATTAAACCTGAGATGAACCAAAAGAGGTTTTATGAGTTGCAAAAGTAAAACATTGTGGAAACAATGAGGAACTGTTTAAAATTTTCTATAAAATTAAAGTAATGTTTATTGTTTGTTTCCGTTATGTTTTACACAATAGACGAAAACCAATGTATTTTTATTATTATTATGAAGCTTATTTTCATTTGAACAATAAAAAAGTGGCAGCCTGCACTGTGAAATGTACTCTCTATATAAAAAGATGAAAGTCTCGATGTTTTTATTTAAAAAGTTGTTACAGAAATGGCTGAGGGGCTGGTGCTTTTGAAACATTAAAAAAAAAAGTTGGTAATTATGGAAATGGAGATAACGCTCTGAATGCTGTTTCCTGAAAACGTCAATAAAATGTGAAATAATCTAAAAGATGCTGACAGGTTAATGTCTGTTGACACTTGTTTGGCAGAAAGCTTTGTCTGAAATGCAGAAAAGTTATTTTATAGTTAAAGTTTGTGAGACTGGGAGCGAATGTCTGTTTTGTTACAGCTTGTGGAGATAAAGTTGCAAACTTCAGTCTGATTGCACAGATTTTAGTTTGAGGGCAGAAAACAAAATGTAAAAACTGAGTTTTCAGATATAAACATCAATGTTTGCAAAAAACAAACCTAATTATAATAAGCTACATATTGTGTAAAGTATCATTTTTAAATTAGTTTGGTGTTTTTTAAGTTCTACATTATTTATTTTGTGTTTAAATGGGATCAATTACACAAATATATGAAAATGTTTTTACCTGTTCTTACTTTATTAAATACATCAAAGGTAAAACCACATGTTCAAGAAATATGAAAAATAGCATCTTTGATAAACTGGAGAAGCTCAAACAGAAACAGAATACGATACTCTAAGTTTTGTTTAATGATTTTTAAATGTTTTCAGGTGAAAGCATCAATCGACGGGACAAAAACACCGATACGTTTAAAAAAAAAAAACTCCAACAAACACACATTTACCACCAGCGCTGGAGCCACAGATGCTGCAGGTCGTACTTCACAGACACACTTTCGTGTTCACACGTTTCCTAACACCTCCCGGCCCGACTGTGGTTTGTTACGCTCCGCTCTAATATGATATGTGTGTGCAGCAGGCCGCCGTGGCCCAGTGCGTCTGACAGTATTGATGTACCATTTCTCACCTGCCGCTGCTAAATATGAGAGCATGGTAGCTGCAGAGTGAACCCTGACCCCTCTGGGAGACACAGCAGCATTCACAGTCGTGGAGAATAGGTCTCTGGTTCCCTAAATGCCTGTTTAGAGTAATGGTCAAAGGTATGCCTGCTGGAAGGGAATATTACTGGGCATGACCAATCTGCTCCCAAATGGAATACACTTCATGTCACTGCACCAATCTATGTAATTGACTTGGCATTGGGCTGAAGCCATTATGGTTAAGGGTACTTTTTTTTATTTATTTTTTTTGCAGAATGTCAATGGAAACTGGAATGCATGCGGTTGGTAGATTCTGAAAATGATTGCTTAGGACAGATTTGAATTGTGGGACATTTTGGCTATAAAGAACACCTGATGTGTGTTATGTGCTTTTCAAACGGCACATCCTGTCTGTTGCCTCCACACTTAGTTCTCTAGATCTGAAGCTCTGCTGGTTTGCATGGCTTCCCAGGAGTATTCCATCTATCCGCTGAATCAGGGACTGATTTAGGGCCGAGACTACAGGTGAATGCAATTAAGTAGGTGACAGAGGAGGGAAGCAGCAGCTCTCTGGACCCTGAGGATTGGATTTGAGAACATTGGTCTGACTTATTGATTGGTACTAAACTTAGCAATGGCATGATTACAGTGCTGCTTGGTTGGTGTGTGTGGTCCTGCACTTCTGGGTTAACAAAAATGAACAAAATGTAGTTATGTTTGGAGGATTTACTCCTGCAAGCAGACACTTGAGAAATTGGACTCGACTGTTTAGATTAAAGACTGTAATAGAGATTAAATAAAACGCAAAACTGCAATCAAATACCCAGGAAATCTTTAGGACATTTTGTAGAAATAACCAGCTGATATAACGACACTGAAATGCAAATTAAACACCCCACCCTGTCTTCTGAATGAGCTGAGGGGGTCAGAACATGTCAGGAACATTATGAGGCGTCTTCTGAAAGAGCCTCGAACTTTTCTGTCCCAGTTTTCATAGCGCTTCACCTCACGTGACTCATACTAATCATTTTTACATACCGTCACCATATTTCAATACCACGCTATAACAAATACCTTCATACTGATTTGAATATTTGATGTTTTGAGTTGCATCTTGTAATTAGCATCTTGTGTTATCCCAATCTAATTTGTTTGACTTCAAACTTCAGAAACAAATTAAAACTTAGCTTGAAGGAACATGTAAACAAAGATGGTGGGTGGAGGGGCTTTTCTTATTTTACTGGATCCTGGAAAAAGCAGAAGTAGTTGTGATTTTTTGTTTGTTCGTTTGACAACAAAAGGAATAAATTCATGCAAACGATTTTAGTGTTTTTAAAGCACCAGGTACTGTAAATGCCTCGATGAGGTGTAAGAGGTACTGCTCGTGCTTTTCTGTCTTCTGATTGGCTGGTAGTGTCATACTAATCTTTTTTACATACCGTCACCATATTTTAACACCACTCTATAACAAATACTTTCATACCGCTCAGGCCTGATTTGAATATTTGACGTTTTAAGTTACATCGTAGCATCTTGTAATTAGCATCTTGTGTTATCCCAATCTAATTTGTTTGACTTCAAACTTCAGAAACAAATTAAAACTGAGCTTGAAGGAACATGTAAAAAGAGATGGTGGGTGGAGGGGCTTTTCTTATTTTACTGGATCCTGGAAAAGCAGAAGTACAGGGGTTAGACAATGAAACTGAAACACCTGGTTCCTATCAGACAGCTTCATCTTACATCCACAGTTAATCCTGTTGGATGTGGTTGGTCCTTCTTGGTGGTATGCTGACATTACCCTGGATACCGTGGCTCAAAGACTTAAATGCACCAACAATTTGTCCTCTTTTGAACTCTGGTATGTCACCCATGATGTTGTGTGCATTGCAATAATTCGAGCCAAACTGTGTTCTTACTCTGCTAATTGAACCTTCACACTCTGCTCTTACTGGTGCAATATGCAGTTAATGAAGATTGGCCACCAGGCTGATCCAGTTTAGCCATGAAACCTCCCACACTAAAATGACAACTGTTTCAGTTTCATTGAAACAATTTAATTGTGCTTCTATTAATACATGATTTAAAAACAGCTAAGAATGTTGGGCCTTTAGTTCTTAAATTAGCAAGCAGTCCTCAAGGCCTCAAAGAAGCAGACATTAGAGCCTCAGAGATAGTCTTTTCATTTTTAGGCCAGCAGAATCATACATATGTAAGTATAACACTAAGCATGCCTTTTTGTTTCACTCGTCTTTGTTTCCTCCACTTCATGAAGACATAATGGCTGAATGCAACTTTGCCAGCTGACACATTAGCCTATCCGTGTACATCCAGGAGTCACACACTTACATGCACCGTGTGACATCATCTCCCACAAGCGACGCTTGCCGCCACTGAATTTTTCATCATTGATCTGATGTGATTTCCATGCTTGGCCGTCTCTCTCTGCCCTGTCAGCTCTCTCTCGATCATAGCCTCCCCTGGCCTGGAGGGCTAACAGGGCGTGAGCTGTTGCCCCCGTTTGTTGTTCCCCCACCACCATGCTTCAACAGAACTCTTCCCTGTCTCTCTCGCCCACCCCCTCGGGCTATCACACGCACCTTAGCTCGGATGCTTTGTAGCCACAAGCGTGCTAGACCTTTGGATAAGAGGGTGGTAAAACGCTCAATGTATTGACACTGACGGTCCAGCACTATAAAACACCCCCTCCTTTTTTTTTCTTTTTTTTTTTTGTCTTGTCAAAGCAGCTGCAGTAGCAACGACTTGGTGTGTGTGTATACGTGTGTGTGTGTAGACAGCGTGGCATGGTGGATGGTTGATATATGACTGCGTGGGAGGCAGAGTCAGTACCCCTCGGCTTCAACTCTGCTTTCTCCAATAGGAGCTTTCCAAATGTCCTAATATCTGGCCAGAACTGGGTGAGCGATGGCCACAGCCAACCTGCTGATCTTAGCACCGGGTGCATTAGTTTGCCATAAAGAAGCCGTGATTGTGAGACGCAGCAGGCGAAAACATATGAGGATGAATGACACCATATAAAAGCCAAGCTCTGTTTCGAAATCCATTAGAGGCGAGTGCCTCGGCTTCAAAAGCAGCAAACGTTGAGGCCTTACATCCAATTGAAGCCTGGATCACAGATCACTTTTGACATTGCTCCCTTAACTGTCCATTTAATCAAAAATTGTAATCAATGCATTAGAAGTTGACGGCTTTGGGGGCAGAAAAAGGATTCTTCACTCTGTGCCAGATATTGGCATCCAAAGATAGGTGGCGGACGAACGAGCCTCATTGGGTGCTGAGATTGAAGGAGAGCGTTTTTTTGCGTTCTCGCGGATCACATGTGTGACTACGTGCTAGATTTTCTTTGTGTTTGTTTGTGCTTCGATGAAAGCTGCAACCCCCCCCCCCGCCCCCCCTGTGGACTGACTCCTAATTACTCAGATCTGCGCTCAAAGTGAAGAAATAATGAACAAGAGCTTTAATTATGCCTCCAGACAAAGGATCCCCGACGTCTCCACAACACCGCTGGCATGTCGAGATGGGTGAGGGCAGGTTAAACAGGAAGCCCCCCCCCCCTGGGCGGCGGGGAGCTGGTCAGCCTGTAACCTGGCATGATGTGCAGTGCTGATATCGGAGAGGAGGACGTAAAAATAAAAAATAAAGCAACATAGGTTTGTTATCTCTAACAGATATGACACAACCTTTAATTAGTGGGAATCCCTGAAGCTCTGGGCCGGAGATATAATCAGCGGACCTTTAGCGAGAGCACAACCCCTCGCTCTCTGGGTACCCTCAGGGCAGGCCGATCGAGGCGTCCGCATGCCCCCTCCTACACCCAGGGTTGGCTGGCACTCTGGAGATGCCAGATAATGAGGAAAGGCTGTCAGAGGGGCACTTCAGTGGTGCCCCTCCAAAGGCCTCAGTGCTTCTTAACAGAATCCACTATCACCAGACGCCACTGCTTTGTTTTCTGTCAAGGTTCTCCTGCAGCGTTTCTTATCACTGCAATGTGACTGATGAAAACTGTGTCCCGTCTTTCTTTGTTTGTATTATTAATGCTGATTTGTGCCTGATGTTGCATAATGCCCAGTCTGACCAGCTTGTGTTCACACTCTGTTGGTCGTCCTGATGGGGGAGCTGTGTCCATGTTGAAGCACAGAGAAGCAGGAGTGGGAAGTAACAGCTGCAATCTTAAGATACATAGCACATTAAAAATTCAAACTTTACACTTTTTAATGTATTTGTTCCTGTATGATTCATTCAACTGTTGGATTATAAATGTGGGAGATGCAAACATGTGGACAGTGTGGTTTCATTTGATGTGAGGCACTTTTTCTACGTGGTTAAAAACATATTTAGTTTTTTAAAATCTAAATTAGCAGGACTGGACAAAACACTAAATGGGTGGGTAAAGGTTTGATTAAAATGTGATTTGTATCTGAGCTTAAAAAGGACCGAAATAATTCTGAAAGGCTTTGATAGAAAAAAAAAAGTAATTTTAGGTGGTAATAATTACCTAGAAGAGCCAGCTGCTTAAAGAACAAATTAATTCCAAATATGTTAGAAATTAAAAAGAGGAAAAATGTGAAATAGCTTGTAAATGGAAGGAGGAAATTAAAATGTCATACAACTTGCAAGTTAATTTCTAGTTACAGAAATCTATTTTTTCCTCTTTTCAAATGTTTTTTTTTATCTGGAAGACTTGGAAACTTATTTTTTTATCATCAGAAAATTCTGATTCAGATTAATCAAACTCCTGTTGGACTCAAACAAAAAGTGAAAGAAGCGACTTTAAAGCAACTGGATTTCACATTAATTTGAAGTAAGTAGTTTTACCTTCAGTCAACTTTTCTGATAAATTATTTTTTTTACTAGTTAAAACCCTGACTCGTCTAAAACAAATTAGTTGGAGAACTCATTTGTTTTGACCAATTCCATGTTTAAATTTAACATCTTGGATGAAATCAACTGATTTAAAGAAAGGAGGAAGTTGTTTTAGTGTGATGATCCTCCACTGCAGCTGCACCCTCACCTCGTCTTGCATAATAAAGACCCAAAAAAAGACCAGCCAAAGTTTTTACAAACTACAAACAAACATTAAGTTTGATGTGTCCCTGTGTGTTTCTGAGTGAATGAATAACAGGTTCATAAAAACCAATAGAGGGGGGGGGGGGGGTCGACTCACAGGAGCCATTTATTTCAGATTTTTGACTTTTTTTTGTGGCAACAGTGAAGGTTGTCATTAAGATTCCTCACACAAAATACTAATCTTTCTATTAATTTGTTTCTTTTTAATAACCATAATGCGGCAGTATTTCATTTTTTAGCCACATTGAACGTCCCACATAATCATAAATAAAATTTCTATTTTATGTATTAAAAACTAATAATTGCCTTGTATTTAATTGTTTTAATGTTCTGTGCTAGTCCTTTGTTTGTTTAGCAGATGCTATCCATTTACTGAGGCTGTTAAAAGATGTTGCGTGGAGCTGGTCAGAGTTGAAGGGAATAAACAGTCAAGTTTTGGGATGATTAGTGTGAGTGTGTCGTATTGATCAGTGGTCATACGATGAACAGTGGAGCTCCACAATGTGCCGCCAATCGTTCGGGCCCCATTAGTCGCCGCTTGTATTGGCTTTGATTATTGCTGACTGAGCTCTTTGTGCATGTGATGGCTTTTTACTGCTTTTTACTGCTTTTTTTTATATAAAGCACCATAAAATAAGGCCGGCTCTTGTCTCAACACACTTGATGTTTTCTAAAGAAGTTTAAACCCTGATCTGTACACAAGTTGAGGCTGAGAGGGTGTTTCATGTTCTGCACATGCTCAGACAGTGATAATGATGCTGATTGGGGTTTAATAATAACGATTATGCTGATTTTTTACAGACCGACCACAGAAATGCACAAAGAAAAAACGTAGGGCAACAGTGACAAAGATGATGATGATTAAGATCACTTTTTTTTTAACCGATCAACCATGAGCTGCTTGCAGTTGTTGTTGATCTTTCTTTAATTGGCAGAGCTGCAGTGTGGGGAGTTAACTGAGGATATCTCTGCTGCGTTTCAGGGCTTTGATTTCACATGACAAAAAGAAAAAGGCACCGTTGAGAAAATTCCAGCAACTCCCTTTGAAGGGAGTGATCTGGCAGTGCTCATTTGAATTATTAACTGGGTGAGACAGACAGATGTAGTGGAAAAAGAGAGCAAACGAGGGAGGGAGACAGACAGACAGACAGACAGACAGGGAGATGGATTCCCGTCTTTAGCAGGCGAAGCGTTCCGCCTAAACCAAATCAGATATCTGTGACGACTGATCTCTTGGATCAAACAGCCCGGCCAATTATTCCCAACGAGAATGTATATTCTCTGGTGAGGTGAGCTTTTATTTAAATGGATGATGTTTTGTTATTCAGCTTCTCTCAAGAAAATACACAAATGAGTTTGTAATTACGGGCCGAGCATCCCCCTGCATCCTGCCCGTTTAATCTGCAGAGGGAGTGTCCCGGAGAAAAGTCAATTCTCCTCTGTTGTTGTATTGCATTTCCGCAAAAAAAAAAAAAAAAAAGGGACCCTGTTATTACTGTTGCTGCAGCCAGAACACCCAAAACCAAAAAAAAAAAAGAGTCCAGGTAATGAGAAAGACGGGGATGGCAGAAGCTGCAGAACAAGATAATTTCATTTAAACTGTAAGAGAAGCAGAACCGATTCAGGTCGAGTCTCATCTGTGGTTATTTTCACTGTAGCTCTGGCATACGGAGATAACATCCCTGTTTTAATCCTGCCCACAGAGCTCTGATTGTCTTTGTTGTGATTTCTTCTTCCTTTTTTTGAACTAGGGGAAACCGCCATGAATGAGCACAGAACTATTTAAATCACTGGGGAGGAGAATAAAAAAAAAACTGTGGACACTGATTCTGTGGCTAAAAATACACCAACCCAAAAAAAGCCATAAATCCTGCAGTGAGGATAGAGTTTTGATTGTGTCACACACACACTCACCAACACACACATCTAAAGATAGAGAGTTGTACATGGTGCAGATTCTTAAAGCCCTCAGGGACAAATTTGTGATTTTGGCCTTGATGAATAAAACATGCGTTGACTTGACTGTATTAATAAGAATTACACAGCGGAGTGTGGCAGCACCTTGTTGTACCCCGATGATGACCCGTGTTCCTCCAGACTCTGCTCCAGACATCCTGGCTATGAAAAAAGCAGGTTGGAGAAGATTCAAGACGTATCCAACGCATGATGTAACAAACCCATCTCTTGCATTCTCTTTGTTTAGTTTTTTAAAGCCATATCAAACAGAATTAATCAGGGCGATCCATTAAAAGGAAGCTCTGAGTTGTTTTTTCCTTGTACAGTTTAGTGCGCTCTGCAGTGCATGCTTGGCTGGATGAATGTTTACAGCTCAGTGCAGATGAAGAGGGATGTCACGACTGGGCCTAATAACAGCCTGGTTTTGTTTTAATGCATCTTTCCCCTGCCTTCACAGATAGATCTGCCGTTGCATGCATGTCCTTGAGTGCACAGGCTGAGGAGCGGGGGGTGGTGTCGGCCACCGAGGGGAAAGTGGGGGGTGTTTGAGGGGCACAATTAAAAGGCGACGTGCAGTGTCCCACGAGGTGCTAATGTCCAGGATCAGCTGTTCTAATGTTGTTCACTTCCCCTGTTCAGCCGGCCCGTTTGATGTATGAATCCACCGGGGGACTTCATCAGCACCCCCCCGACCCCCACTCCTCGTGCTACCACCACCTCTTTTATACCCCCACCCTAACCTACCCAACCCCTAGTCGGCTGTGCAACCCCTCCTCCTCCTCCTCCGCTCGCACAGAACCTCCCCTTCTGTGTCTGAATGCTTATGTTGGCTTTTATCGCACACAAAGTAAACAGAGTGGCGGCAGGGATAGTGAGAAAGAGAGGCAGAGAGAGAAAAGCAGTAGTGATAAAGGTTGGAACACGCACATTGTCTGCGCGCCGCTCGCCTCCCCCGCTGCATCTTCAGTAGGCACACAAAAGAACAGCAGAAAGAAGGAAATTTAAAAAAAAAAAGAAAGGCGAGAGAGGAAGGCAAGAGGGGAGGAAGTGATCCGAGAGGTGGAGGGGGGGAGAGAGAAGGCAGAAAGAGTGTGAGTGAGCGGGAGCCAGAGGAAAAGAGAGACAGAAGAGCGAGGAGGATCTCCCTGCTAAATGCGCAAAGCATCCCGTCACCCCACGCTGAGCTCCATGGCCAACTCCGGCTGTCTGCTGCTCTCCAGCTCCGGGATGCTGCCTCACTCGCTCCAGTGTCCCCCTGCTTTTCTCTACCTGCCCGAGGTAAGGATGAATGAATCCTCTTCCACTCTCACTCTTCCATCCGTTCCTTTCATTTTCCTCCGTGCGCTCTTCTCCTCCTCGGCCGGCACGTGATAGTGTCGCGCTCGCTTTGTGTTGATACCCAAAGTGCTTTTTCCTCCCCACCACCACCACCCACCCGTCTAACCCTTGACCCTACCTTTGTAGTAAGAAAGAAAATAAAAAAAAGAGCCGTGCCGGAGGAAGGTAGGGGGTGTTTAATTGAATCCCGCTCTTCCTCTCCTCGCTGCCCTCCTTTTAGCAGAGTGAAATTAAAGCGGTCACTTACTGTGACGTGGACTCACGCAGTGTTTGTGTACATCACTCGTTTCATGACTCATTGTGCTGTGAAATGTTTCCCCGGTCAGTCTGCTGCCGTCTCTCTCTCTCTCTCTCTCTCTCTATCTCTCTCTCTCTTTTTTTCACTCAGAGTTACAAACACTTTGCTTTTTTCTGTTTTTCAACTTGTCTTTTTACGCTGCCAACTTTTGCTTCAGTTTAAAGAACAGCGTTTTTTTTTTTAAATCCTGAATGTGTTATAAAACATCCACTTAGTTTGATGTTTCTGTACCTAAAATGTGTGATGTTTTCAGGAGAGTTTTAAACACACACTCAGGCCTAGAATAAACCTCAACTCGTGTATAAAAGTTGAAAGGCCCACATGAAAGCGCTTTATTTATTTTAGTTTATTTTTCTCTAAAATTAACATGTTTCTTTTTGTTTTTTGATCCTCTTTCTTTTAAATATTGTCACTGAATCTCTGGTTTTGTGTTTTTTTTGAAAAAATCAAAAATTATTCATGTTTTAATTCAGGGAGGTGGGGTCTCTCAGTGCTGGGCTGTATGGGGGTCGAGCGTCCAATTCTGTTTTTACTACCGGCCGCATGTGTTGCAGTAAACAGTTTGTTACCGCAGTGATTGAGGGAGGGGGGGGGATAACGGTGAGGCTGCTCATGATGGAACTCCTGATTTCCTCATTTTGAATCACCACCCCCCCTCCCCCTTTGCTCCCCTCAACATCATGGTAATGGCCCTGACGCCCTCCCACCCATCTGTTCAGAGTGGGCACACCCCACCGTCCAGGCCTGGATGGGGCATTTGGACAAGCAGGTGCCACCAACTGCAGACAAGCCAAAGTCATCTCATCGTCTCATAATGACAAGGTGTAAAAAAAAAGCTCATATCTAACAGGGGCGATAAAAAAAACCGAGATATTCTTTCCTGAGAATATTTTAGGAAGCTCTCCTCGTAGCGTTTTGATACTTTATGTTGTGGCTACTTTCTTTTCTATCTTAAATTTTTGTGCCAGAAGCCTTTTTTGAGCTCCTTCCAACCTGTAAAAATGGCCGTAAAGCGAGTGAGTTTAGGTGGGTTTACCTTCCACTACATCCCTGTTCCTCTCAAATCCGCAGGAAGCCTCTCCAGTGTGTGTGTGTGTGTGTGTGTGTGTGTGTGTGTGTAAACACTTGACCGTGTGTGTGTTTACCTCCACACTCCTTTAAAAGTCCAAGGCAGCTGAAATTGAAACTTCCTGCGTGTTATTTTCATGAAACATCCCTCTTTTCTCTTTTAGACCCCTTTAATGTCTCAGCAGCTTTTGTTCTTTTCTTCTCCTGTGATTTTTTTGTTTTTTTTCCTCTCTTTTCCGGTAAATCCTCGCCCTGCAGCGCTGCGAGGGGGAAACAACTCTCTGAATCACACTGTGGCCAGCGTCCCGTCTCTCTCCTCCACCCCTCCACACCATCACCATCTCATCCTTCGTAGCATGCTGCACGTCTTCCACCCCCCCCCCTCCCAAACACACACACACACACGCTCCCTCCCCCCACTTCCTCCCCTCTCCACAGTGCAGAACTGCAGCATCGGCTCATGGAAGATGACAGCCAGTGAACAGAAGGGGAATAGATTGAGGTGATAGCCTCTGCCTCACAGTTTGTTTGCATTTCAAATAAGACACAGTATTAAGCTGGACTCTGAACAGCTTTGCTTATTATGTTGCGAGCGTGATATCACAGTGAGACGGGAGTTTATTACATGAAAAAGATTAGCAGAACACACCTAGCCTTTTATTTTTGGGCGCAGCGGCGTTTGGGTGCGTGCTCCGCAGGGCACTTTGTGTTGAAACACTAACATGTTTGTTTTCATTAACACAAGGAGAGAATCCCTGCTGTGTGGTGGGAGAACTGGGGGCTTCTGATTGTAAAGAGAGAAAAAAAACCCAGAAAAAAGTGAAAGGCCGCTCACTCCCCCCCACCACCACCACCACGAGGTGCCAGCTCCATCCCTCTGCAGGATGATGTCACTTCTCTCTTACCCTCAGTTTGTATTGGAGAGGCTCATTTCATGAGTTACGGTGCTGGATATTGAGGGAGTTATGAATTACTGTGTGCTGAGGCTTTTATGGGATGCTCTGCTCAGTGCCCGCTGTAGGCCCCGTATTAAAGCATAAATTTATTTATGGCGCGCGCCGAGGCTGACGGGGTAACGCGGGTTTGCTCGTGGTAGTTAGTAGCTGTCTTCAGAGTCATAAAAACATGGCATCTCATGGATTTTCTATTTACCAGGCACTGGGTGGGCATATGGCAACGCTCATAAACGTAACTCTATTATCTAAGACGGTGCTGTTTGGGAGGAAGCGTGGTGTTACTTAAGCCTAAAGAGGAGAAAGCTGCACTTGTTATTGTCTCCATGTCACATCTCTCTCTCTCTCTCTCTCTCTCTCTCTCTCTCTCTCTCTGTCTTTGCCTCAAACTTATCTCCTAATCTCACGTTTCCTAAAATTGCCTTCCTTTGATGCGTAATTGGATTTTCCATCGTGGCATTCCTCTGCTGATGTCTTTTTGTTATTGTTGCATTCATTGTTCTTTTTTTTGATTTTTATTTTATTTTGGTCTTGCTGTTTTGAATAGCCCCCGCCCCCCTCCTCCCCCACACTCTGACCGGACATGGCTTCAGTGTCGTTCTAAGTGGTTAGGTCACCGAGAAGGGGCGATCCTTTCATGTCGGTGGATCCTGGGTGGAATTGCCCTGACTCTCTGGTTTCAGCCTCCTCCTCCTCCTCTTCCTCTCATGCTGATCTCTTTTCTGTGACTGCACTGGTACAGTCTCCCTCTCATCTCTCCCTCCCTCCCTCTCTCTCTACACACACACACACACACACACACCACTCTGGTTAAAGGCAGGGGATTGCAGAGAGGAGAGTACTGGGAATACTCGTGACACACTCCCCCCCGCCGGTTGGGGCCTTGATCTTGCCTCCCAGAGCCCCGCGACTCAGGGGGACTTTAGATATCGAAGGATTCAGGTTGGCGGCATCCCCGGGAGGCAGGCTGATGCAAACCCTGCAGAGAGGGCTTCTTTCTGGGGATAATTATTGTGGGCCAAGCTGTAATATTGACAGCTGGAAATGGAGATGCTTTCTGCAGCTGGGGAGGCGTAATAGGTCTTTGGTCCCTACATGGGCTCCTGTTGGATCTGTGTGGGTGCATTGGAGTCCTGCTCCAAAGTTCTGGTTTTATGGTTTCATTTCTGTCTTGATATTTCAGCTTCATTGTTCCTGCAGATCCTTAAAAAGTCTTAAAAGGCCTTAAATTCATTAATCCAAAAATAAACCTTTAATTAAAGTCTTAAATCAATCTTTCAATAGTCTTAAAGATGTTAACACATTATAAGTAGGATGATTCGCCTCAAAAATTAAAATAATTGGTAACATTGATTTTTTTTTTTTTATATTCACATACAGACATTCCCCTTTGACATCACTTCCTGTTACTTCATTGCAGATATCTCAACAACTGTCCATCTGACGGGAAATTTGTTTTGTAATATATTAATAATGTTGTTTTTCCAAAAATGCATTCATATTTCTTACAAAAACTGGATGTCACAGGTATTTTAAGGTTTCATCTACAGTAGGTTGGGGTTGAGAACCCACTGTGAGTCCTAAAACACTAAATTGTGGGTCTTTAGATGATTTCTAGGAATTAAATTAAGTTTAAAACTCAATGCTAAGCATGTTTTTGCTATATTTCATAAAAAAACAGTTGGACATGGATAAAAAAAATATTGGTCTATTAGCAATATTTGAATACTTCAACCAAAAATTCATGAGTTTCTGCCACAGTTTTTTTTTTTTTTGTCATTTGTGTTTATTGTGAAACTTATTTAACTTGGCATTAAAAAGCTTCAACTGTAGGAACCCTGAGCTTAATAAGTTTCTGTTTTCATCCAAAAAAGAAAGAAAGAGAAAAAATAAACCAGCCAAAACAACCTCTTGACTCTGGTTTTAAATGTTGTTTAAATGCAAAGTTAATCTAATATCTTGGAACCTCTGAAAAAGCAGATTTTAACAAAACAGAAAATAGTCTTAACCTTTAAAAATGGATTTGTTTGTCATCTTCAAAAAGAATCAGCCCGCAGGGTGAAATATTACAGACAAGTTCAGAAAAAGAAACAAACATAAACAATTGTCAACAATGAGAAATAAAAATAGGAAAACTCCAGCATCAGATTAATATTTCAGCCCCGTTGGCAGGACAAGCCCAGATCTTCTGATTAGGCCTTTGTTACATCCGTTTTTAAAAACCATTTCTTTTTCTTGTGTCGTTACAGATAAACGCTGGGTTTGAAATATTTCCATTATATCGCGAGGCAAATGCCAGCTTTGTTTTTGTTTCAGTCTGTTTAGTTGAGCGCAATTCACTCAGATTCAATCAGGCACAAATCAAAAAAAGAAAAGAAAAAAACTTTAAACCCAATTTCATGGGCTCCAGAATATACCTCTCAATATGTTGTGTGTTTTGGTGTGAAATCGTTCAGTCTTTTTTCTCGCCCGCTGTTCAGCTGTTTTGTCCCTTAAACAGCTGATTCATAGCAGCATAACAAAGGCGGAGGGACTGATTGAAATGTTTTCTCACTTTTCTCTGCCCCGGAGGAGAATTGTAAATCACAGCTCAGTCGTTTATTTTGAAATTTCATTTGGTGTGTGAGCGAGTGCCGCCTTGTTCTTCACAGAGACTTCACAGTCAGGCTGTGTGTGTGTGTGTGTGTGTGTGTGTGTGTGTTTTTCTTAAGGCTACCCACCGTCTTACTCCACTAGACCTTTGTAAATGGAACAAAATTAAATTTGTTCCCTGTATAGAAGAATGGCACAAACTGTGCAATAGGTTTACACACCAACAGAGGTTTTTTTCCACCGGGGGGTGCGGGAGGGGGGGGGGGGGTGTCTGGCTGTGGTTTTTAATGTGCGGCTACATATTTGAGCTGACGTATCTATATTTGTGAGTACCTGTGAGGAATTCTGATGGTGTGTGGAGGAGGGTTTTGCATGCAAGCCTGCTGTGCGGTGCATCAATAGATGTGTGTTTACATTTTGCCAATAATGCTAAATATCCCCCAGTCATTAATGGTAAGCGTTAGCTCGGAGAGCTCCTGTCTATTTCCTGGACCCGTAGTGTCAGTGAATTAGCATTCATGGTGCTGCTGATGCTAATAAACTCCACTTCTGGAAAACAAAGCTGCAGTTGCAGATGGCCTCACCTTGCAATAATTACAACCTTCGTTTTTTTTGTTGTTGTTGTTGGAGGGTGGCAAATATCTAATGAAGCTTTTAATTAACATCAGTGTTGAACATTAACTGCTGCACACCTTACAGAGGGAAGGAAATATGACACTGCAGGAGATATTTTCATGCTAATTTATTGAAAACAAGTGATGCAAGTCTTTAAACATAGTAGTAGACACCATGTGCTTAAACATGATGGATTACCTTTCAGTGGTTCAAAAGCTCAGATGTTCCAACTGCAGGTTGCAGAAATGAGCTCATAAATGTCTGTTAAGTTTTTATTTTTTTTTCCCAGCATGCTCCTTTAGACTGCACTGATTCCTACACTGTTTTATTTTACAACGCCATGCTTTAGACTCAATTATAAAATATTTCTGTTGATTTTAAGCTGTTCTTGTTGTCAGAATGGGTGTAATTATACACTGATGGTGTTTAAGGTTAATTTGCACCATTAATCAGTCTAATATCAGAGGGAACTTAAAGTTCTCATCCTGTCCAAAAAAAGACATCATCGCAGGAGGAGCTGTGGACTGAACTGTAGACTGTTTCATTATGAAACAATTTATCTGAGGCATGACTACATGTGAAAGCTGCAGAGCTGAGCTTTTTATTTTTATTTAGTATCTGTAAAAAATACATTATATTGCAGGCTAAAACCTTCAACTTGAAGCTTAATGTGACATTATGATGTCTACACCTCTGCACGTTGGAGCAGTTTTTATCTTTTAGAAAGGTTTTTTTCTCAGATTAAAGATCCCTAAAAGCAGATTCCACAGATTATAAGACTGCTGGACCAGGTCTGCTGCAGACCAGACAGGAGACAGGAGGCAAACCTGGCAGTGCAAACTGTCTTTAGCCTCGTTTTGTTTCCCCACGAGAATATAATCTGACCCGAGGTTTTCTATTTCAACAAATGGCACGCTAAAATGCTTAAGCAGATAGAGCAGCTTGAGTCCAATTATTTCTTTACTGCGGCATCTCAGCCAGCTGTGATTATTATGTTTATAATGTAGTGTCACTCTCATACTGTCCTTCAAGCATTCTCCTCGCTGTGGGATCTTCTCAAATGAGTCATATTAGCCTGTGTGCTGAGTTAACAGAGTGGACGTACGAGTGAAAGCCCCCCAAAAAAAGAGAAGCCAATGCAAGCCATTAAAAGCATTGCACCTTTTTATCACCAGCGGCTTAATGACAGTGGTGAACAGCAAAGCATTATTACAGTCGTGCTCCTGCAAGCCCGTTGTTTTTTTTTTCCCACAGCCAGAAGGCATGCTGTTTCTGCTGCTGCTGACAAATAGATCTCCAGGCTAACACTGAAGTTTTGTTTTTCAAAAGGTCATTATCTGTCTTCATCAGTGTAGCAGGCTTCAATGCGTGGGAACCGGGTTTGAAGGGGGGAAAAAAATCTCATACAAAAACTATCTGAAAAATCTCGTTCCTGCACCTCATTTTAATCTTAGATTTTTTTTTTTATTCTTTTCTAAGGGATGCATCTGTGCTGTGTTTGACTACTAAGAAGCACCCTGGGTCGCCTGCAGAAGAAAATCAATATTTGAACTATGCTGTTGTGGGTCAGCATGTATGGGTATATAAAATTAAATGGGGCTTGAAATTGATTTCAAATTCTCCTTGAAGAAGTCTACAGGTATTCTGAAATGAAACTGAGAGCTGAAAGTTGTGCCACGGAGAGACGGTGACCTCCACCCGGGCATCTTCATAATTGTTTTTGTTTCTCCAAATTAAATGAGCCCTTTTATTATTGTTATTATTTTTATTATTATTTGAAATTGCAGAGTTGGGGGGTGGGGGAGGGGGGTTTCTGAAATTGCCAGTTTTAGAGACCTGCAGTAATATAAAGTAATGGCTGCGATTCCCTGCACATCTCCACTGGCTGCTCCCTTTAAAGCTGTGAAACAAATGACTCTGGGATGGACTTCAAAATAAAAAATGGGACCTCAGTTGTAGTTAATCTCAGCTCCGTGTTGCATGAACAATAGATGGAAGAAAAAAAAAAAAAAAACAAGGCGAGCTCTGACTTTGTTTTCCTTTTCTCCTCACGGGCAACAGAACAGGTATCCTTCTGATTACTCTGCTCCTCTTTGTAAAACGGCTACAAAACGGAGAGAAGCTCATGTAATTTAGCTCAAATCAGAGTCCTCCTCTTCACTTTCCCCTCCACTCAGATGGAGAGTCTAAATATCACTGCTTTCTCTCGCAGCAGTTTGTTAGTGGAGCACGCCTCTGTGTTTTTCTAAAATCATCTATCAAGGTGAGATCTGTGGGAAAGAGCAGCGCCTCGGGCTTCCTCTCCGTGTGCTTATGAGGTTTTATTAGGTCCCACAGGACCACTGCTTTGGTGTGTATTAAAAACAAATGGAACTTACAAATTACACATTACAGCCTCCACAGGCTCGTGCATTCACCTGTGTGTGTGTGTGTGTGCTCTGTGCACGTGTGTGTGGCCGGTAAATGAAGGTTTGTTTGAGGAAGGTGGCGCTCGCAGCTCAGTGTGAGCTCTGCAGCGCTGCAGGAGTGTTGCATTAGTGATGAAGTTGGAGTCAAGTGACAACTGGTGGGATATTTAATCATAATGGGTCAGTTTAATCAAATTACTGAGACAAAGACCAAAAAATACAGATTTGCTTTTACTTTTTTTGTGGATTTAAAAAAAACGCTTGATTGTTTAAATTGCACAAACAAAAACTAAAATAAAATATTTTGGATATGCTGCATTTTAGGTAACTGAAATAAATAAAAACTAATAAAATTAAAAGAAAAAGATAACTAACTGGAATTGTTTTATCTCTTATATAAACTAAAACTATTGAGGTAATAGAGTATCCTTTGTTTTTGTGTTATTTTATGCCATGTGGACTGAATAAACATTTTTTAGTTTTATTTTTTGCTTGTTTGTTTCTTTTCAAATGGCTAAGTTTCACATTAGCTGCTTATGGCACCTATTGGTCCGTAACGTCACTTGTTTACAATCTGCTGCAGCTCAGCTCTGACGACAGCAAAAGTTGAGAGAAAGCAACAAAGTTGTTTTTTTTATGTTTTATATGACTGAGAAATATAAAAGCAAGTGTCTTATAATGGAAACAGGTGATAAAATAGGTGGAATACTGCATTAATCAAGCTCACAAGATGGCTAACTGTGAGCATGTTGACAAGCTAGCTTCTCTCAGTAGCTCCAGTAAAAAAACAAGCACCAGCCTGGCCAGTTAGCACCGGGATGGAGACAACTATCACCTATAATGGACTGTTTTCACTGGTGACCAAAAACCTGCTGGTTAGTGAACTCACAGGAACACCACAAGCAGAAGGCAAATATGTTTATTCAAACCATAAAAACTAATATGAAAGCTAAACTCAACTATATTAAAAAACAATAAAAAAGAATAAAATCTAGCAAATCCACTCTACAAACTAATTAAAACTAACTGAATCAAAAGAAAAAAGAAATCAAACTAAACTATAAGGAACAATCCAGAACCTTGTTCAGAAGCTCTCAGATTATTTGTGAATATTTCAAACATTCAGTTTCCCTCCCGTCTTTACCTCTGCATAAACAAATGAATCATTTCATATAAAAATTCTATTGGTCTCATTAGACCTGACCATAAAATCATTATTCTTTTAAAATGTTAACTTCAGACAATCACTGCAAAAAAACCAACATGTTTTGTTGTTGTTGGTCTTAGTTTTAGCACATCAGAGGAAAACAAAACAATAAATAATGAAACAAGCACTGAAGGCGATGAGTTCAATAAGTTTAGAACAAAAGATTGTAAATAAAAAAAGATCAGACAACAAATGAGCAGCCAAACGTGTCCAACTATTTAGAACGGCCTGAAATGATTTAACACCTGCCCAAGTATTTCAAACAAATTGTATTAACCCTTAAAATATGAGAATGATAATAAGAAATTCAAGCTGTGTGAAATTGCTTGCTTAGATTTAGTTTCACCTGATTTTTCATTTTCACTTGGCTGTATCAGACTGGACCTCAGAACAGCCTGACGTTTCACAACAAGTGCACTGGAGAGAACCAGTTATAAATTATGAGAGAATAACCTCAACTAAACTAAAAAATAATCATATTTTCTGTTTGTTTCCACAAACAAAAATAAATCTTATAGTGCAGTTGATTTTTCTCAACAAAATAATTAAAACAAGATCAAAAACTAAAAGGGGAGATAATCCCTAAAAATGCTGAAATTAAAATTAAATTAATAAAATGATCTCTGGAATTTATTTGTCCAACTTTAAGATTTCAGCTTTAACTTTTTTTTTTTTAATTTTGCAAAACTATAAACTTTACAAACCTTTTTCTTCCTTGATTCACACTGAGTATCTGCGTAGTTAGAGATTACTAAAAGTGTTTAAAAAAAGATAACAGTTCCAGTTTGGACGAGATGCTCCTTTAAATCCTTCCACACAGTCGAGGCTCAACAGGGAGGAGGATTTTCCATTGCACCCCCCTCCCCGGCCCCGACCCCCCCCCCCCCCCATTCATCCCCTTCCTTCTAATTTAATGACTCAGAATTGTAGCTCCAACATTGTTATCATTCAGCAATAGCGAGTAATGAATAGCAATTAACGTTTTCAAAGGAGGGAGTGAAGCTTGAGAGACGTTGCTTTTCACCCAGAAATGTAGGAACAGTGCAGTGGTGGGAGATACCGTCGCGTAGAGAGGGGGGGGTCTAATTTCTCCATCCAGCTGTTTTTGGTAAATAACTTCTCTTCTTCAGCTGCTATCAACACAAACACAAGTAATCATTCTAATATCCAACACACTCCGGCTTCCTCAATGAACTGTAATAAACTGTAATAAATTACTCCGCACATTTCGTCCAATGATTGCTCTTTCTGGGGCCGGGCGACAAAGTGCTAATTAACTGGATATGAATGAAATTCTAGGGCAGCGTCGTATCAACGGCGGGGAGACAAATGCGATTTAGTTCTGTCGCGAGCGAGTGGAAAATTGCTGTGTAAATTGGGAGGTTGTTGCCGTGAAGCGTTTTGCTGTGTGCTTACATTTCATGGGTGAGAATCCAATCTCACAGGACAGCATGTGCACACTGCCCTCTCTGATACACTCCACCGTCCTCCACCTACTCTATGATAGCGCTTCTAAAAGCTCCCCCCCCCCAAATCTCTTCACACACACACTCGTACTGACACAGAGAAACACAAACACATATTTCAAAAGGTAAAAGCTATTGTCAGGCTGAGGAAGCGGTGCAGCAGCTGAGGTAAAGATGTAAGCAGTGAACGCTCAGCAATTTGACTCATCTTCCAATCCACCAAATTCCCCCGACGCTTGATTTCACGCGACGTAAACAGAGCAGATTCTAATTGTCACACTTGTTTTATTTCCTGGGTGCTTTTTTACCTGCGTGGAGTGTGGGTACTTGAGGGGTGGGGGACGCCACAGCCGCACTCCTCCAGTCTCACAACGTCGTCCTGTTTTTTTTTTCGCCTCTTTGCACGTTTTCAATCTGTAGCTGCAGTGGCCGTTTTTATCTATGGGTTCAAGCCTGTTCGGGCGGGGGGAGTGGAGTGAGGTGGGGGGGGGGGGCGATAATTACGGTGACAGAGCCATGGAAATGATAGGCCGGCAGTGAGATATCTCTGCCTCATAAATTCTACATTGCTCAAGATAATTTACGAGGGAGTTTGTGTGCGTAAGACAGACAGTGCTCCATGGTATCCATCCACTCCACAGCCTCCATTCACTTCAGCTTCTGCAAGTGCAGTCGATTTATCCAATTTATTTTCACATTCATTCCTTTGGTTTCCAAAGCCTCACTTTGAATGATTAGGATAATTTCTTCCCCACCTTTTATTATTATTTTTTATTTCTTTATTTTCTTTGCTCTGAACATGCCCGGGTATTATTTGTTCTGTCAGGATTATTACTGATAAAAGAGCAGGCTAATAGATCTTGCACGCCATGTCTTCGGCTTTACGATTGAGAGGCCTTCACCGTGAGGAATTCTGCCATCAGCAAAGGTCATCAGCTCCCCTGATTGTGAGCTATGTGTATGAGGGCAGGCCAAAAAGCAGAAGGGCTCTGAGATTAGTAATCATTCTTCATGCATATTTCTCTTTGAGCTCACTGAATGCACAAAACCATAAGACTTTAAAACCTGGTATCCAGCAAAAACCACAAGCTTAGATCGCATTCACTGAGGAGGTTTTTCTTTTTCCCTCAACTTTTCAATAGTTTTTCATTAATTATATTGAGATTTTTTATTTTGATGTTTGCTTTCTGCATATTTCCGAACCTACATAAGTAAAGATTAACTCCCAAAAAGATGCAATTTGTTCCCATTTTACTCTTTATACACAGCCAGTCCAACAGCACATTCAGAGCTAAAATAAGGCCTGTTTTCTCTGAAGAGATCACACATTTCTCTGAAAACATCCCTTTTTGAAGCTTTGCTAAAAGATTGACCACATCGAGTTTGTCCATTTAGTGCAGTAAATGAGAATAAACCGACTCTCTCTTCTCGCCTGCTTATTTAATTTGAACCTGTTATCCTGCTCTTCATATTATTACTCAGACACTTTCTGACACACTTCAAGTAAACCAATTCAAACATCCAATTGTTCCAATTACATCGAATCTGCTTTTAAATTTAGCCTGAAATAAATATTGCTCTGCTTGGAGTGACTATAGATTTTTCTTTTCTTGGCCTTATTTCTTTCTTCGGACTCACCACAACCTCCTGATATACATTTCAGGCACTTAGAAAGGTTTGAAATAATACAATAAATCCTATAGAAAATGGGATCAAGGATGAAGTATTTTTATCTCTTTCTGTTTCAACGTTGACATTTTAGAGAAAGGGTTGACAACAGTTTCTTTCCAGAAAGACATTCTGCCTTTTTGAAGGGATGAATGTGAACATTTATGGCGTCTTTGTTATTTGTTAATTACTTTGTAAAAGTGTTCTTCCTGGTGCTTTTGTTGGACAACTTTTTCATGTTTTCATTTTTTGTTTGTTTTGTTTTATTTTCAGTGAGGCCAAGTTTCCGTCCTAGGTGGTATGCTTGGTCGAAATAGAACAATATTCTTTTGTGTGTGAATCATAATGACTGTGAACTGAGTTAATTTATTCATCAGCTCCTGTTGGAAACAAAAAACATGTTCATTGTTTCATTTTTTCTGAGTATGTTTTTCTCACTACAAGCTTTCATTTTGCAACTTTTGCAAAGAAAAGTTACGGCTTAGGTTAGTTGAAGCCATGCTCAGTTCTTTAGTTAGAAACTGGCGTTAAGGATTTTGTAGCCATTGTTTTAATTTTCCTCAAAATTCTTTTTAAAAATCCTGATTTTCATTCCTAACGAGGTCCGGTTCCTGCTTCTGGCCCTCGTGCCATTTTATGTCACTGTGTGGATTAAAGCCACGACAGCCGTAGTTTATATAGTTTGTGGAAAAATATATAAAAAACACAAAAGAGTGTTATTGTAGATCCTTCCTCCCTGCAGCTGTCAGACTTTATAACCAGCACCACACCCAAAAAATACAATAAGTGTT
>JARVGW010000194.1:16260168-16273225 GCA_031762495.1 Anablepsoides rubrolineatus
GAGTGGTTGGTATATATGCTGGAGAGAACAGGTGAATGTAATGAGGCTGATTGAACAGAGATGGGAGGGGTAGCAAGACAGGAGCAGAGCTGGGAGTGATAGAGAAACAAAACAAGACTGAGGCAGACAGGATAAAATCATAACAGTTATGTGTTGATTTTGTTCAGGCATGTATCTACGTATATAAAATCATCGAGTCAAGTAAATTAGTCACATTTAACCATCAATCCAGCTCATTTAATTATAAGACTATACCTGGTGTATGTAATTAAAATCAGTATATAACATAACCCCAATAGATTTCTTCAAAACCTAACCAGTTCCAGAAAACTGAAGAAACTGTGCCTTTTTTGAGAAGTAGATCCTCTTTGCTAGCTGCCATATTATCACGTTGTGTACCAAACGTCTCGAGGGACAGGTGGGGTGACCTCTGAACTACAGAAGCCCCAAAGAGTGCACTGGTGGGAAAAAAGTCCAGATTTTCCCCAAATGAAATCTTTATAATTGGTAAATTGGAATTAATCAATTAAATCGATTTATCGTCCAACCCTAAGTCGGACCTACGTTCCCAGGTATGCATCGGTCTGATCGGTCTAATCTGCAGATTCACCAGCCGAACCCCCCTCCCCCCTTTTTATTTCAAACGCTCACACCTTTATCCCCACCTTTCTCTCTTTTTCTCTGAATTTCCACTTTCCTTACAAAGTCACTTTTTGTTGTTGTGGCTGTTTCTCACTCGCCAGATAAGAGACACAAGTGTGATCAGCGGAACCTTTGAAGTTCCCATAAATAATCGGGCAGCGTGGCCCGCTCCGGAGCCCTCAGCTTCCAGTTCAGATCAAAGATTAGCCTCACGTCGGCCTCAGCCCCAGAATAAAGCACTTTATTGGATTCCAGAAGCCGGGCAGGCAGCCCCCTTTTCTCTCTCACCAAGGGTCCCTCGTCAGACACAAGGCCCGAAGACTTTCACACGCAGCCTATCGAGCTGTTTGTACTCCCAGGATCCACAAGAAAGAGAAAACAAGAAAAGCCTGAACATTGCTGACTTTTTAATCAACACCACGTTCAGAGGCAATCAGCATCCAAGGCCTGATGTCTGAGAAATCTCTTTGTGGAAAAAGGAAAAAAAAAAAATGGGACAGAGGGATTTTTGAAGTTACTGTTAAACAGGCTGTAAAATGCTCCCTCAGACCTGCAGGCTTTTTGCAAGCAGTCAGGGTTGTTCACACATGAGCAGGCTCTCTCATCTGGCTGAAGGCGAAGTCAATCTGTGGCTCGGCGTACAAGAATGGCAGTCCACCACTCAAAAGGTTGGCGCCGGCCTTCTCTGGCTCCTGGTCACACATCTATCTGGGCGCGTAGCTGGACTTTACTCCAAGTTAGGAAAAAAAAGCAGCCCGAGCTGATTCTCTGATGCCTGACTGTAATGAGCGCCGCCAGCATTTAAGATGTCTGAGGAACTGAAGGGTAAGCTGGTCTGTTGTTCGCTGGGTAAAGACGGGGCTCACGGAGCCTTTTGTGAGGGATGAAAAACGATGTCCCCTCGCAGGATGGGGGCGCTGGTGGGGGCTGCAGCACCTTCCAGTTCTTCAGAAAAGTAGAATTATCATCTTTTATGCACCTCCTACTCACAACCTTTCAATGAGGGCCCTGTACCACTCAACACCAAGAGTTATTGTCAAGACTTTACGGGTCTACAGGAGCATCAACAACAGTGTGTAAAACATTAACAGGCCTGTTTAATATCCTCATTCTGCATTGCTGCAGCTCGCCTTGCATTGCACATTTTTGACAATAGGTAATACTCAAATCGCTCTTGCAGAGCCTAAATCCCCATAAAAACACATCTCATCATGGCAGCTGTATTCTCCGGGGATTTGATGTTCATGTCATGAAAAGCCATACTGTGGAAGCAGAGCAAAGCACCCACGCACAGATTAGGCTGGTCATACCCGCTCCCCTCTCAGTTTTTACATTTCTTTATTATTATTTTTTTCTTCTTTTGAAATATACTTGGTAAACAGCAGATTGCAGCGAGAGGAGAGGGAGGGGAGGGATGAGCAACAAAACATGTAATGGTAATAAAAAAAAATCATTACTGCGGGATGAAAATTGTTTCAACCTGAGAAGCCGCTCTGTTCTGAACGAAGAGCTGACTGAGCCAAAGATGAGATGAGAAATACTTCTGTCAGCGGACACTTTCTCCTCACATCACCCCATTGCTCTCCTAATTGATAAATGATGTCCGTTCGTTTCCATCAAGGTCAGCGTACAATTAAAACTTTCACGATTTGTCAGCTGTTGAGCAGAAACCGAAAATCAGCAGGGAATGTGGGCAACAAGGCTTGGTGTCTGATGACTTGAACATGTAGCGATGATGTAAGGCTTTGACCTGAGCAGCTCACTGAGGATGTGTGCCCCCCCCCCCAGCTGCCCCCACAGTGTGTGCTCCAAGAGTTGTCAGACATGCAGGGTATGTTGGCAACCCGTCCATATTTCAATATATTTCTGTTTGTGCCATTGTGGCTGTTTGTTTCTAGCATCATTAGCTGTGGGTTCCAGACTTTAATAGAATCAAAATTTCTGACTTCCTGGTTGAAGGCACTCTTTGTGTTGTGTTTTAATTGTAACATATTAAACGGGTTATCTAATTTAAAGCATTATTTTAACCCTTTTGCGCCTACGGGAGTGCCCTCGCTCCCGTTTGATGCCTATTTGCATACCTATTTTTAAAAGCCAGTAGACTTCCAACCACATAAGAAAACAATAATTATTTTGCATATAAAACTGTAAGAGTTACACTTACTTTTCCAAGTATCAACATGTCTCAGAGCGCTGTTTCCTTCCACTGACGAGTTCACAGATTTATAATAAAAAGGCAAACACAAAGACATAAGACAAACCCAGACACAGGGTAAATCCCTATGTTTTATAGATCAGACTGTTTACAACACTTCCTGGGTTGGATCACATGTCTTCACGTTGACAGCATAAAACATCACAAGATTTTATTTTTTTGGCGCGACTACACACAACAAGCAGTGACGTCATTTCCTGTGACTTATTTTTCCGCTCAGTTTTGGCAAACTCTTCTCTCTCTAATTTTTCTCTAAAATCTATAGATACACACAGCCAACACGCACCAAACACCACACACACTTATACAGACACATTTATGGATCCACAAACACCGAGTCAAGAAGTTTTACTCTTTGTACAAAGCTTTGGAACTTATTTTTATTTATTTTTGTTTTTGTTACAGATTATATAATTGACAGTAACTGAAAAACTAAGTTTTGTACAAACTCAAAATAAATGTTCTGTGGTTTAGAAGGCTTGTGTGCAACTTTTTTGTATTGACAATTTTGAGGAATAAAATTAGGACATTTTTATATTTACAAAAATATGTGAAAAAATCAGAAAACAAATTATTTTTTTGTGATTTTTTTGCACTTTTTATCATTTTATTTAGTTGTTATAGATGAATAACATACATATTTTGAAAGATAAGGATATAAGGGTTGTATTGATGTATTGAAATACTCAAAACAGCATCTAAAAATGTAAAAATAAGCTCAGGCAAACCTTTATAATGGTAGGACTTAAAGGGTTAGTAAGAGTCATTTATTAAAGGTTTTTTAAAGTGCCTGTGACGTGCATATCCTTCAAATACAAAAGTCAAAGAAAATATATTTATATTTAAGAAACTTGGCATATTTTACCACATAATTGGCATATTTTCTTCTGAACTTGACTGAGCCAAAGTGAACCAGGAAGTGACCTCAAAGGGGAACTCTTAAAGAAGGAAAACTCTCGTCTTTGTGGATTTAAACAATATTATTTGAAATCTGACTCTTCATCTCAGTGATACACTCAAAATAATTTGAAGAAAAATCTGATTCTTCTCTAACAGTCTGTGTTAAGATGATCTGTATCTGAGAACCAACAGGTGTACCAGGTATTTAACGTTTTGTGTGATTCCATTTTTCAAAGATGGAGCTCATTTAAACATTCAATCTCACACCGGAAAAGAAAACAGCACAACAACAACAAAAATGGAACAATATTTTATATTTCTTGACATTGCTGTTTCTTTGAAAATACAAATGAATTGAAATAAAATAATTTTGGTTTTTTCTTCACTGTTTGCATTGAACCAACAAGGATGTGTTGCTTTAGTTCAGATTAGTTTAAAATGAGATATTTGTAATAGTATTTATTTTCTAATACACAACCATATTGTTGCAGTTTCTTGAAGACTTGGTTCAGTAACAAAGCTTGACTTTGGTCCGAGTTGTTTGCAGGCTGTGATGTACAACCGTGTGTTCAGACATCACTCATCTTGTCTTGATTTCAACCATGTGGAGCTCACTCTGGCTTCCACTCGCTAACACGGGGGTAAATATTGTTTGTGTGTGGTCTGCCTTCCTCAGAGCATCAATTCTCTGTTTTGGAAAACAGAATCAGTCTGACAGTTTGTGTTGGGGGGGATAAAAACACACCCTGGACTGAAGATCTTTCAGCTTCCTAACAGGTAACGAAGGTAGAACGTAGCGACACCTAGTGGTTATTATGTTAGCCAATGCTAACAGTGTATCCACTCTAGTGTTGCTGTAATAACAGAAATGCACATTTAATATACGTGTTATTGGTGTGAAAACCAGTAAGTGATGAAAGGACGTAACGTGCAAAACTCTAACTCTAACTCTAGTTATTTAGGAATGTAGCTAAGTTAGTTTTAAATTCTGATGTTTTTTTTAGAATAGAATAGAAATAGGCTTTATTGTCCAACCGAGGGGTTATTTTACAAGCTATAAATAGTGCACACAAAAACAAAAATTTTAACACTGACTAGCCATAATACGACTACTATTAATAAAAATATATAACATAAAGAATTGTGCAAGAATAGAGAAATATATGTTCTGTTTTTGAACATATCTTTTTATTTAATTGTTCAAGTTACCCAACCTTTGAGTCGTTGTAAGAAAACATCACTCTTACTACAGAAAAGCTTTTATGATTATATGATGTGATGTGTTTAAAAACAAACAGCTCATTCTATAACACAATAAATATTCTGTGCTTTTTAAAACAAATTAAATAATTCTTGTGCATAGCTTTGAGTAAAAAAGACCATTAAGAACAATAAGAAGGATTTCATTTAATGTTTAACAAAATCTGACATGTTAGTCTTTTTTTTCTCTTTCAAACCACCACCTCTTAATCTGAGAAATTAAACGGAGAGTGGGTGCTACATGATTGCTTGTGAGATAAAGCAGTGATATATCTGCTGTAACATTAATTCAGAGATAGTGGCAGCTCTGAAATGGAAAGCCATGCTTTGCCAGAGTCCTAAAGTCCGGGTGCTTTTTGGGTTTGATTTTCATTTTCAGAATCTGCATTACCTTTGCATATGAATTAAAAAGGTCATTACAAAGTCTCCTTTTTGATGTCTGCGTGATAAATAATATATATAAGCTTTTGCAAGATATGCTCTTTCAAGTCCTATCTGCGGATCTTTTCTTAATATATGCGCTACATTACTGTGCATGCACATCCTTTTGGTGCACATCCCCCCCCATGCATACTCGAGATGTATGTTAATGACTTTAATGGGCTGTTCTGTTTCCATTTAATCAGAATCTAAGTTCTGGGATACAGCTGTGCGCTCGGTGGTGTCAGGGAATCGTGTTCGGGCCCAGCTGAAAGCCGCCGCTTGCTTCAAAACCTGCACTCCCAGCATCCCAGAGACGAAGGCTTAGACGCCTGCTTGATTGCACTCAGCAAGTGTGTGCAGAAGGAGAGGTGTCAGGTGAAGTTTAATGTTCGTAGGAGAGAAATCTCGGTGTGAGAGAATGAAATATGAGAACTCTGCTTGATGTGTGGCGGCTGGAGTCTTACAGCGTTCACCTCAGATGCTTGAGTCGGGGCTCGCTGAATGTTTGACGATGAGGCTCGGAGTCTTTTTCTGAACCTTCCCCTCTTTCCGTGTGTGTGCTCTGGGTTTATGGGCTGAAAAAAGAACAAAAGAGATAAATGCATTTTGCTGATATCCTATCAACTGTAATGAGTTTCATCAGATTTCAGTGTTTACTTCTGTTCGTCTCTCTTTTCCCTTCCCTGCCTCCCCTTTCTATCCTCCCTGCGGTGTTTCATTGGCTTTCCCTCCCCAGCGGAGAGCAGCCCATCTAACTGAACCTGATACTGAGATTTGTGCAGCTAATTCCCTGCACTCACACAGCTCAGTGTGGTGTCATAATTGGCACACCATTGATTTATGTCTCCTCTTACAGCGCCCTGAATGGCTGATGAGTCGAGCTTCCTGTCATAATAGGCCTTGTCCAGGCTTCTTGCCGCTCGACTGCTCACCACACTCCTTCCTGTCCTCCGCTATTTGTTGTGGCTGAAGCTCTGCTGAAACTATGTTAATTTCCTTTTTACATGGGGACAACATGGGACAAACTCTCATATATTACCTTGTAGTTAATAGCATTCTGTACATTTCAGATCTTTAATGGGATTTGAAAACCACATGCGTGCACATTGCCCGAGCTCTGTTAGCCAGTAATTACATTGCAGTTTTCTAGTAATGTGATGCAAGACTACACTAGAGGTTAATGGTTTGAGCCGTTTTAGCTTCTTTTAAAAAGGAGAATCTTTATCAGGCTAACGCATGCTAAAAACCGGAGAGTGATGCCGAAGCGCGCTTCCTTTCTCAGGCAACCAGCAGGAGACCCCGGCGCCTGCCAGGAGCTGGCTTCTCCCCAGGGGCTTTTGTAATCTTGTTGTCCCACAGTGGGGAATGCAGAGAGGAGGTGGAAATGAGGGCTGCAGCCCTGGGAAGCTCCGGGCCCCGTTGGAACATTCTGCACCATCTTCCCCAACTAACTCTGCGTGCCCAAAATTCTATAAGTAAGCAGTAAAGGTGCACAAGTCATCACAATCCCTCTCGCAGGCTCTGCCCTCATTGATTTGTTTGTTAGATCCAAAGAAAAAAAAAAAAGAATCTGCCTGATGAAATTGAGTTGTCCATTCTTTCTGGTATGTGTTGGTGATTCTCTTTTTATTAGACATATAGTTGTAGTCTCATGCATTCCCCAATGCTACATTTGCATGAAAACAAACCAAACAATCCTCATTAGGCCTATGTGAGTTGAGAAATGCATGAAAAATATATTGGAAGCTGCGAGCAATGCAGCTGGTAAGAATAGCCCAGTAGTATATTCTGTCCTGATGTTTTACTTTTGTCTACTTGCTTGCATTTCATTAAAGTTTCAGTCGACTGGCTCTGGGAAATCAGATACCATCACAAAGTCAGTAGATACATCCAGATAAGACCGAGGAAGGCAGGGGGGGAAGTGCATGAGCGACACAGCTGAGTCAAGGGTCGCCTGGGTTACGAGTGATGACTTAGAGAGCAAGCAAAGCTAAGATCAGTGGAGGGCTGTAGCCCCGGGCGCAGTCCTGCCTCTTCAGACTCCCCGCGTCCGCGGAGCTGCCGATCGGACAGGCGGGGCTCGGCCAGACGAGCTGTCAGGCAGGAGTCGGCGCATCCACAGGAGGCTGTGTGAGGGAAGCAGCACGTGGACGGGAGTGGAATAAAACGGCGAGGAGGGGAGCAAGGAGTGGCAGGAAGGCAGGCAGAAAAAACCCCAGACCTTGTGTTTCTAAAGCCCAGCTCATACATTGCTAATGCCCGGAGTAATATGGGTCTCATTCATAATGGATAAACTCTTGGCCCCTGCTTGCAAAGTATATCATGCGCACTGTAAAGAGGTTAAAGATTGGGTTATGTTTGCCGGGAATGTGGCGACCACTTCTGGCCCAAGCATTAGTATATGCTGCTGTTGTGATTGTGAAAAGCAGGGAGGGGCCACTGCAGCAGAGGACTGGAAGGCCTTGGGGGTTCAGGTATACAAACAGTTTGACGTGACCCTGTTGACAATATCTCAGCCCACCATCAATGCCATTTTGGCCTCTGTTTTTGGGTTTTATGTTGCCTAATCCCTGCTGTAACATTAGTGTAAATAAGACAGAGGGGTGTAAAAGAGCAGGCAGCCCATTTATTTCATAAGGCCCCCCTGGCAGTATCACAAGGTTTGTGCTGTGCATGCCTCAAATCAGTCTGAGCTGTTAGGTGATACTAAAAGGAAAAAAAAAAAATAGTCCCACGGGCTGCTTTTAATCTTCGACCTCATCAATAGTGGAGAACACTTGCAATTAAAAATGTAGCAGACACAATTTAGGAAAAGTTGAACCATTGACCCAAAGCTCTTGGTGTGTCACAAACACATTTTAGTTCTTGTTGAACCAAACACAGAGCAATGCAGATCAGTGGAAACATTTCTCTTTTATTTTTATTAATATTAATATTTTGTTTTCCTGCTGCCTTTTTTTCCACTTTGACTGGGTTGACTGCACATAAATCAGCAGTCCAGTTTGGCCACATTACATTTGCCGCCTAAACAATGCATGAACCTTTGAAACGCAAAAAACGCTGTGCCACTTAGCTCGTGAATATCTTATAGTGTGTAAAACCGTGTGCAGCTTCTCTTTAAAATAATCCCGCCCCCTTTTTGGAGATGCCAGTTGTCCGTCCTGCAGGGTCAAAGATCATCCAACTTCTTCCAGGACATAACAATCTTTCTTTAAGTAGCATTCCAATTGGTTTCTCTGATAAGGCAGAGTGCTTTTGTGCATTGAATGTGTTGTAATTTCATTTCATGTAATCGAATCAAGCCCCTGAAGTCTCTTGTCAGATTACACGCAGTACAGTGGAGTCCAAATAAGGGGAGGCAGGACTGTAAAGAGTCCAATAAAGGCTGAGGGATCTTATGAGAATAATGCATCACAGAGCTGTAGTTGTGGCTTCATTTGTGCCCACAAGTCCGCCCGGCCACATTCTGTGGTCCCATAAATCTAAAGCAATCATCCAGAAGTCGTCTTAATGCTCTGCGTTTCAGTCAGGGATCACAGAGCATTCTTCTTAGGTCACTGGTCTTTGGGTTAATGATCAGAATACGGCACCATGGCTTTCAGTATCAGATATCTGTTTGGAGAGGAGTTGATGATCCCCCACATCCTTTTCACACCTCTGTTTTTGTTGGTTCTCAACACCCCGTTTTACACTGCTTCACTAAAAAAAAAAGTTTTTGCCCTTCTGCAACTTATCCACATATCTCACCTCTTTGGCCTCCATTTCCGCTCTCCCTCACCATCCTCATCTCTCTAATTCCCTCCTTTCTCTGTCTTTTTTTTTTCCTCCCATCTCTTTCTTTCAATTTCTCCCTCCCTCTCCCTCTCTGCGCTGATCGATATTTGGGGCTGAATTGGCTGAAAGGGGAAAAGAGGCCTGTAAAATTGAGGAGACAGGCTGTTGGAGGGCAGCCAGCCTATCTCCCTGGCTTGTTTATGCTTCAGGAATGATTCCCAATACCAGATAACCTGCAGTAACGTCAGCATGTGTCTGTCTTGAGGGATGGCCATGATCCGCCAATTTCTAATTATCGGCCAGCCGAGCACTTATCTGAACATTGTTTATTGTTATTAAAAATCTCACTTGCATTGCAAATAAGGCTGCTTTTCATGTTAGACGGATGAAGAAATAAGGTCTTCTGAAAGGTAGGAAACTGAGAAGTCCCGTCTTTGCACGGTGGCGCTCTGTATCTCTCTGTATGTGCACAAAGGGGACCCTTGGGGAGTTTGTCTTCCTCTATTTGTGTTTGTCAGGGGATTTTTTCGTGGCAAACACACACTTCATCACTTTGACATTGATTAAAAATACATGGCCCTATTCTCGAGGACAGTCGGTGCACAAATCAGCACAGTGTTCAGTTCAGCCCCTCGCTGTCTGAAGCTCTCCGGCTACTTCTCCTCCGGTCTCAACATCCAGGCCTTTGCTCGTTTAATTGCGGTGCTGCTCTGGGTGGCGTAACGGCAGCTCATGGGGGCCGCGGGTGCACATCCATTCATCAACGCACTCCGCCTCAGTCGACCGTTTGCACACACACACACACACGCTTCGTCCGACGCGTTTAAAACAATACTCTGTGCGATCATTATTTTAAGAGCAATCAGAGAAAGACATCTGTGATGAGCATCCTTTCCTTTGCATACTGCATTTGAGTGGTTTCACCTCAAGCTGACACCCATGTGTTTCATTTGAAATGAACTCCTGCCTTTTTTATCGTGACGGTTGTTTTGGTTCTTTATTACTTCACCGTTTTTTTTTCAGTCCCTGCCTCTTCTTTGTCCCCTCCTCAGCTCCCTGAGTGACTCTCTTGTTTCCTTTGGCTCATGTGTTAAGTGGGAGATAAACCCCAGTTAGTTTGTGTGGAGGTCTGTTCAGTGGGGGGGCGATGTGACATGAGCCGGAGCAGTTGTTCAAACAGCACAAAAAGTTTTATGCTTCAGCGTGTTCGCAAGCAGGAATATAAACTCCCATTCGCCGTTGCGTTTTAGTGTACCCACGTCCTCCCTCGGCTAATTCGGCCCCTCCCACTCGTTCCACTGCCCTCCACCACTCCCCAAGCATCTGGTGTGGTCATCCATGCCTAATGGGCTTTACAGTGAGGCCCGTTCGCAAGCTTTGCCAGCAGAATTGTTGCTCCATCAGTTACTGTGGGGGCCATTTCGATAAGATAGCTGGGTGGTAGTGGTGCAGGCAGGGCAATTAGAGGGTATATGGAAGGGGGTATCACATCCACTTCTCCCCCTCCCTCCTCATCACAGCCCTGGGGGTGGTAGAGGTGCCGATCGATGGCAGGACCTGGAGGGGGGAGTGAGCTTGTTGATTAGGAAGGGATCTCTTGGAGAGCCCCAGAGAAGCCACAGCCACTTCTCCCTGTTCATTTTCCTCAGTCATCCTCACTTCACTATCTCCTCACCTCGGACACTCCTGCCTTCATTTGGAGGGGGGGTGCGTTGCGTGTCTGTCTGAGTGTGTGCGTGCACGCTACCTTTACCCTGACACCAGTGTGACATGGCACTTAATGGACTCTGCCATGTGAAACAAGCGACCTCGGTTAATTACCTTGCCAAGGCCTTGGCCTTTCTGGAGCAGTTCATTCCCAGTTGGTGCACGAGAGCTGCGATGTGTGTGTGTGTGTGTGTGTGAGATGTTGTGCGAGGAATGTACATGCAAGTGCATGGGCTCCCCTTTGTTGCTCTAATCCTCTGAAGTTGAATCAGATTTGGGCTTTTTCCTCTAAAAAACAAGTGTTTTGTTGTCACTTTCTGCACAAATGCAGCAGGCGGAGGCTCCAGGCGAAGTGCTAACAAAGAGCCAAAGATCCAGTAAAGCTGGAGGCTATTCTGGGAGTGGAGGGGCTGCAGCGGTACACTTCCTGAATAATCCTGCCTTCATTCATATGTCGATTAGCATTGAGTCTGTTTTATAAAAGCTCACATTTGACTGGAACTGACAAGTGCATTGTTGACACTTACACAAATGTCTATTTTCTAATCTGTCTGTTAAGAGGTTTTGTTAAAGTACTCGAAGCCCTAAATACGCCGGGTATTTTGCACATTTTTGAGGGGAGGTGGGGTAAATTATATGCATGTTGTAGCTTCCAGAAGGGAATTCTTTTAGTATTTTTTTTAATCTGAGTTTTACTATTCAGTTGGCCCTGCTGCCAGTGCGAGCGAATGTCTGAGATTCTGGGCAGCGTTCTCATGTTGACTGCCCAGGCGCTCTCCTCTAAAAAAACAGGTGGTGTGGAATGAAATATTTAACAGCATTTTCTGAATCTACACACAACATTTAGCATCCCGTGCAGCCCAGTCCATATGTCACAAGAGTAAACGCTTTCCACAGTTTTCTGAAGAAGCCGCCCACAAACCCCGTGTGTAGTATGATAATTATTCATGAAGTCAACGGTGGCCAACTGAAATGCTTTTTAGACTGTTCAGAGAGCACATCAACAATGAAGGCTTTGAACATGGGTTTACTAGTTTTATTATTAATTACCTTTCATGTGCAAAAAATGCTGTACATGCAAGTGTGAAGCCAGCTTAGTGTTTTATGGACATGGCTTCCTTTATGGACGCCTCACACACACCTTCAACTGATTTTTATAGGGTTGATGTGAAATTAAAGCAGGAAATGCAACAATAGCAGCTTTCTGTCACAGCTTAGCACAAATTAATGTGGACTTTGATCGCTTCACAAATGCTGCAAGTAATAAAATCAAACTTTAAAGATGATTTCAGCGGGTATCCTTTTACATCACGGGTACATCAGCTCGCCTGAATTCATATGCGGCTTCATGCACGAAGACACGTTAATTAATTTGTGTAAAACCTCGTCAGGATTGCACATCTCTGCTCGCCTTAATGCCAAAACAATGCATTAATTAATGCAACAACTAAGGATTTTCCGTCAACGTGATTCATAAGTTATTAATCATGTTCACGTCTTCGTCAGAGTGAAATCTGCAGCTTAACTCTGAGCTGCAACGGTGGGAAATGCCGTCGACTTTTTCTGACTTAATGTTTGCGCTACTCAGAAAAATAAATTACAACTTGCTCCTTCATTGAAGACAGTAATTAGAGGAAACAGGTTTAATTGTCAGTTCATTTGCAATTATTTTTATGTAGATACTAAAATATAGTTTGAGCAATCTGACACTAAAATCACTATTTCCCTTCCAGTGAAGTGATTTTACCTGAAACATTTATTTTAGTCCTAATGTATTTTATATTTAGTCAAATATTATGACTACATGCAGATATTTTGCCATTAAGACAATTTCTTAATATTTGGAAAGGTTAGCTACACGGAGAGTTTACAAAGATGGTTGAGACCTTAGAATAAATCCCCATTTATCAATATTAAAGAACAACAGATTGTCCCATCACTTAATTATTCAATTTCAGCAGAATATATATTCACTGCTATCACTGCTCAGTGTTATATCTTATTATCCACTATGAATACACCATTTTAAATGAACCAAATAGACTGAGAAATATATATTTGTTGTGCAATTAAAACAGCTTTTATTTTAGGCATTAAAATGTGTCAGAGAATGTCCTAATAGTTTCAACTTTTCAC
>JARVGW010000194.1:16273325-16295122 GCA_031762495.1 Anablepsoides rubrolineatus
CACACACACACACACACACATATATATATATATATATATATATATATATATATATATATATATATATATATATATATATATATATACTTGTAATAGCTCTAAAATAAGACTTGACAAGTGGAACAGATACAAATGTAACTTTCTGTTTCATTATGTGCAAAAACACCGGTTTATTCTCTGTCTTTTTATTTGCATGTGCGATTTTAAAGAACTAATATTTGGTTAGTAATAACTCTAAGGCTGCAGGGAACAAAACTAATTTAGTCAGTGTTGACAAACTGCAGCTTAACTCGGACCTTGTAGTCCTGCTTTTTGTCAAAGGGATGTTTCATATTCAGCTACAGATTTATAGCCTCCTGTCCCTCGCTTCCGATGTTTTAGAGGGGCTACCCTGTGTTTATCTCTGAATTACAGGTTGGGCCTCTAAATACACTTTATATGTTGTTGTCTGCGAGCAGAGATTTCTGAGAAGTGGCAATTTTTCAGCTGAAATCAAAAAGCCGTATCGATTGCACCGACGCAGAGTTCAACTCCCAAAATGAAGTATGGCTGTGATTTGAAGGTTTGGAACTGAACTAAGGCACTTTGATCAGGAAATCTGAGGAGGCAACAACTGTGACATGCTTGTCTTCACTGTAGATGAAAGCAGAGATATTTCTTTCCCTTTCTGTCTGTATCTATTGTTCATTTTACAGTAAACAGTCTCTGACAGAAACATCATCTCTCTTTGAGATGCAGCTTATCCAGGATTCAATCAAACTTGAGTTTTGAAAGGGGGGAAAGCCTTTTAATTAGTTCATTGTTCCTCGGCGCTCAGCTGAGATTAAATATCACAGAGAGAGACAGCACCTTTCATGTTTGTAAGTTTCCTGTGATGGATGCTTGTTGAATGTGCCTCTTTGGTGCTCGTAAACTTTACAATCCAGTCCAGCTTAAAGTTAGCAGACCTCCATCTTCCGAGGTATTCCGTCTGTCACAACTGATTATACAGCATGGGCTGCCAAAGCAGAGTGAGGCCTGGCTTTACCTCTGTCATTACCATAGTGTGGATATACACTACATCAGTTCTCTTTCAAGCTCTAAGGCCGGTGGCAGGCAGGAGAGACTTTAGCTGCTGGGCACTGCTGCACGGGGTGTCGACCGCCTTCATTAATGATGCAGCAGACACTATACCTCTTCTCTTGCCAAGACAGACAGAGAGAAAGAGAAGAGAAGGGCCCCTGAACTGAACAGCCCCATGGGTTAGCCCCTAACAACCGCCTGGCACCCACCCTCACCGCCCTGCAATGCCCAACACTCCCCGAAGCAGTCCAACTCCTCGTCTAGTTAGCTTCCAACCGCAGCCAGGTTGAAACCGAGCTGGTCCCAGAGCAGCTCGAGGGGGGAGGCGGGGGTGGGGGAGGCAGGTGAGGGTGAAATGGAAGAAGGTAGAGTGACAGATCGCGGTTAAGGATGCTGACCGGAGCCTCAACCGCACTTTGCCAGCCAGAGAGATAAGCGACATCCTGCTGGATTGGCGTTTGAGAAAGGAGCTGCCTTTCGGCGTTTTTCTTTCTGCATCGCCATTCATCTCTTCTTTTCACGCATCATAGCTTCACTCTACTCCTCAATTTGTCTACTTGCTTTTACCTGATGCGGTATTCCTAACAGCTTGACTCTAGGTGCAGACAAAATGTTTTCATCCAGAAAAATATGGATGCCAGTCTTGATTAAAATCAACCACCAAAGCTTTTTGAATTTTGTGGCATCATTGCCCTCTGGTCTTCTTTTATCAAAGCCAATTTGTAGCTCTGCCTTTATTAGATAACAAGATGCTGTTACTCTGAGGATATCATACTGTTAATCTTATGCAATCATATGAAACACTGTCCCCTGCAGTGAATACCTGAAAGGCTGGCTGGCTGAAAGTGACTACTTGAACTCCTAGCACTCTCTTTTAAAAGCAGATAAAGCTGTTTGGTTTCTACTTCAAGAACTTATCTGCAGCGATCGCTGAACTTGGAAGGGATTTAAATTACTCTAATAGAACACAAGGAAAATGTAAAACAACATCAATTTAAAATGCTATCCGCTGAGGAGCCGTTCTGCGGTGGATGCAAGCAAAGAGGTGTGGTGCATCCCACCCTCGTCAGAGTAATTATCTGGATGGGAATGAAAACACTCGCAGGGGTTTTGTTGCACTCAGCACAAAGTCTAATGTGGCTTGCATGATGCATAGCGACATGATTGAAAGGTGTACTGTCCACAGGAGATGGTGTCTCACCATGCAAATCCTTCTCTCTCCTTCTTGTCTACAACCACTTCCAGCAAAGTGGCATTTCCATTTTAAGATTGCCTCCCAAGTCCCTTTGTGAAAAGAATCGAATTACGCTGAAAAGCACCAATTGATTCTTTCGGAGCACAATAGTTTTCATCATTTAAGCCAATCCCAGCAGGTTTCGCTTTTCTTCAAGTACCTATTGAATCAGGCCCAAGACGTCATTGTGACCATTACATTGTTTCAAAATGGGTAAATGGGTGAATGGTTTCTGGGATCAGGAAACACAGCTCTTAGGAACCATGTCAGAGAAGACCAAAGTGAAGGAGGAGGAGGGGTCAAGAGTTCAGCCGGAACATGCTTCAGGTCCGGGGCATGCATTTCATCGCTTTAACACACCAATGGTCTTGTCACTGGGTCTACCAAGGACTCGAGAGTGCTTTTTAATGGCAGAACTGAGGACGGGATTCCACCTCATTATAACTGCTAATTTGCCACAAGGACAGAACAACAGGTTCAAGCTCAAAAGCTCTGGTTGAGAGGCTTTTCTTTTTAACGCGTGACACGTTTTTGATGCTGGAGAAGAGAAGAGGAGGTTATCCTCGAGGTGTTTGATAAATGAGCACCCACCATCCAGTCTTTTTTTTTTTTTGCAGCCACCCACATCCAGGCCACCCTATCCCCCACCCACCCCCCAGCTCCTGATTACCCTTTGAGGGTGCTGTAACGCGGCCTTCGTGGCCGTAATCTCAGTGCATACGCAGCAGAGCAGGAGGTGCCACCCTAACCTCCGCACCTCAACAGTGATGAAAGGCAGAGTCGGGTGAGGAGTTCACATCTCCACTCAGGCTTTAATCAACTTTCCTGCAGACATGCATTAATGTAAAACAGAAGATGAGAGACCGATCTCATCTCTGACACTATAACAAGCTCTGTTTTGCCTCCACCACCATCATTTTAGCTGCATTTTTACACACTTTGTGAGAATAGGAAAGGAAAACACTCAGCAGCTTTTGACATCGGCTGCCAGGTTTGCAGGAGACAAAAGGGAGGGGGCTCAGCAGAATGCCTCTGGACCAAACTCAGACTCCGAGTCTTTTTTTTACTTTGACTGAGCTACCTGTACTGAAGGACAAAGCGAGCAGAGTAACTCTGGGTAGTCAACAAAGGGTTTGAGTTGGATGTGTCACCAGGAGCTGCCGCAAGTGATGTTCAGCCAGCGATACATGGATGAGATCCATGTGCACTGTCACACCGGCACTGATGTTGTGTATCCGTAAAGCACCCCAGTTCTCTGCTGGAGAAATGCCAGCCTGATGAGCTGGAAGCAACTGTTATTTATTTATTTATTTTTGTCCCCCTTCCCTCATCAGCAGCATATTCGAGACAGAAAACCCAGCGTGTCCCTCAAGATTCGTTTTTAAGGTAGAACACTGCAAAAACTGTCCATCTAACCAACTTTAAAACCTTATATTCAGCCAAAAAGTCTTTTTCATCTTGTTTTGAGACTGAAAATTTAACTAAAATTAAGTCAAAAATTTCTGCCAATGGAGTAAGAAAGTTTTACTTGGTAAGATTTGTGAAGTACTTGATTTCACTCAGTTTTTTCTTATTTCTAAAAATCTTACCAGGTAAAATTTTCTTACTCCATTGGCAGACATTTTTGACTTAATTTGAGTCAAATTTTCAGACTAACAAGACAAATAATCTGACATATTCTGAAAACAAGATTATTATTCTGACACATTCAGTTCTTGTTTAGTAAATCAGTCTGAAAACAAGATCAAAAAGATGTTTTGGCTGAATATGAGGTTTTAAAGCTTGGTTAGATGGACAGTTTTTGCAGTGAAAAAAGGGAGTAAAATATCCAACATTCAAACTCCACCTGCTTCATTTTACCTCTTTTCTTAAAGCAGCTTCACTAAGGAACAACTTTAGCTGTGATTATAGTGACTCATTGAGTAAAACTTGAATTTAATGGTAGGTTTAAAGACAATATGTGATGTGTAATTATTTTAATGCTCTTCACTTGACAGTATATGAATGTCAACAAATAAAATATGAATAAACTTGTGTAAATGTTTCTGCAGTATCATACCTTTATCAGATGAATTCATTCACTGTTAGAGTTTAAGTGTCAGGGTTTTTTTTAATTATCCACCAAACACGTTCCAAACATGTAGCTTTTGTGCAAATCTTCAGTTGTAATTTATTTTATTAGTGAAATGATTTCAGTCTCACTGAATTCTGCATCTCTACAAACCTGACATCTGTTTACCTCTGAGCTGGTGTTTCTGCTCTGCAAACACAGACAAAACAAGTTGGAAACCACGATTCTGAGTTTCTTTGTGTAAATCCAACAATAGCATATGAAAACTGTTAATGAATGTAACTCCAGTTAATTTATGTGCGTTTGTTTGTTTGATTCAATTCCCGTTATTTGCAATCGGAGTCAAAAGTATTCTTTTCAGAGCTTGCACAATAAAATACAATGCACAGTTTTACACAGGCGCTTTACAGCTAATAAATAATAATAATACAACAAAATCCAGATTATTGTCACACCACCCCAACAAACAGGACAAATAAACCACCCAAAGTTTAAATGACAATACTGTGGGTGGATTAGTTGTTAGTAATTAACTGAATGGAAGCTAAATTGACCACGTGTTCTGGTGGGATTTATTGCAGTTTTATAGAAAATTTGAGGTGCATTATTCTAGGTCGGTAAATTAAATTAAATTAAATTAAATTAAATTAAAGGGGTGTGGTGGCGCAGAGGCTATAACTTACAAAATTGACTGCAATATAAAGAAACCACAAAGTTGACAAAATAATAAAAAAGATCAAAAAAGTAATGAGAATCACACACATCCCAGAGTATTAACAAAAAACACAACCTAGTATATTTGCAAATCTAAACAGATAGATGACAGTTTTAGGTTTAAAAACACAAATATTGCATGATTTTTTTAATTATATTTTAACTGATGCAAAATCAAATGCAGATATTTTTTATTCTGCTCTATAATTTACATCAATCCTTGAAATAGTTGCAGAATAAAATAAAAGAAAACAAAGCAAGTGGCGCGGTCACGTGTGTTCTGTGTTGCTGCAAGGCGTAGCTCATGGATTTAATGCAGAAACCGTAAATGCAGCTTTACCCAGAAACAAAAAACACTGTGTGTGTGTGTGTGTGTGTGTGCGTGTGTGTGTGTGTGAGAGAGAGAGAGAGAGAGAGCAGCCTTTTCTTCAGCTTCATTCTGTGTGTTTATGTGAAATGTTTTATTAAAGCGAGCTGTCTGTCTATTGTGTTTTAAAATGGAGCTTTCTGACCTCCGCAGCAACACGGAGGACTGCTGAAATATTTACCATCCGCAAAAAATTTGCCCCGTGTACCCCCGATCAGTCATGTGGCCTCTGTGACCCATGATTACTTCCAACCCCTGCCTCCCTGTCAGGCTACATGAACAGGCCCTGGTGGCTGCTTTTGTCCTTTTCCCTCTGTAATGTAGTATTTCATGCTTTCTTGCCCGATCTGCTCGATCAGCACTATTCCCTCTGTCCCTCTGCACCTCCCCCTCATTCACCCCGTCCATTTCCTCCCTCCATTGGTTTGACACGCACGGCAAAGAGCAGAGAACTGGCTTTTTTTTACTGAGGTGGATTCACTGCAAGTTTGGATCATGATGCACTTATTGACTTTCCTTCGCCTCCAATCCTTGAAGCTTGTCTTGGAGTAATGAGGAATGAAGAGAAATGTCAGAATGACCAGAAAATGATATTACACTTGATTCTGCTGCTCCTCTCTGAGTAAATTTAGTCTTAATATTATCACAGATTCTATTACAGAGCCAATAGATTTTTTTTAATATCTAACTGAGTCAGCCCTTATAAAACAGTGTTGTACCCGAAAAAATAGTGAATTAAAGTTTTAGTAAAAAAGTCAAGAGTAGAAGTCAATATGTAACATGAGGTTCCTCAATGAGATCAGGTATAATCCTCCTGCTCTTTCCCTCCATCGGTGGATAAACACAGACAATCTCCAAGCTCTCTTTATTTATATCCTTAAGACCAAACCCAACCCTCCACTGTAAATTTTTCTTTTGAAGATCCCTTCCACGGATTACGGCGCTCCTAATTGACTCAATTATCCCGTCCAGCCAAAAGTTTGAAAAGTAAAGTGTGGGCCGCGAGGATTTTTCTGGCATTAAGTCGTCATTGAGAGAGGGTACGCGGGCCTGGTGTATTTACTGCCAGAGCCCGCGTTTATCCGACCTGATGCCTCTAATGCGGGTATCAATCTCCACAATGCGTTCTCCCTCCAATATGGGTCGTGTCATCTCTGGTTAGTGGAGTCTCCTGATGAAATTGTCCAAAACTCCACCGATCAATCAGGCTTGCCGGGGGATTGATTTTCTTTCATCTTTCTCGTCTTTTCTTTCTCTTCCTGCCCCTCTTGATTGCGAGGCCCCCGATGTTTCTCATTGTAAGACCCATGTTGCACAGAGGGTAAGAGGATGCTTTGACCCACACCTCCCAGTGTTTTCATATTCTTTGATTTTTTTTTACATTTTACAACTTTTATCTTTAACCCCCCTTCATCAGACTTTTGTAAGACAAGTGTTTCTCTCATTTTGTTCTCTACATTAGCTCTCAGCTTGATCTGATGAAAGGTTCTTTTGTCTTTTTTTTCTTCACTGGGTAAAACATTTATTGTAGGAGTCGAGCAGTAAAAAGGCTAGACGACAGACAGGGCTGCCCCCAGCCTTCCTTATTTGGCTGGAGACGGCACCGTTCAGCGGATCAACAGCCCCCGCCCCCCATTTCTATGGGCCTCACGACTTTCCCCATAATGAAATATTCACAGGTCACTGGTTCCCTGAGAAATGATGGGGGTCAGTCAATTGCTTTTCAGCGAGTAATTTTCTCCCCCTTCAGACGGCCCTGCTTGTCGTGTTGACAGTCATTAGCGCAGGAGGAAGGCTGGATCGAAGCGCAAGTGTGACACTTGTCAGACAGTAGCAGTCTTTAGCTTCTCAGCCTCTCTTTTATTTCCCACAACCTTTTCTTCCTCTATTTTATCTGGCTTTTTTACGCTCCTTTTTTTGTGCAGCCTGCTGCTTTTCAGCTTGAAGTCAGCTGGATAAATCATGCCTCTGCAGTTTTTTTTCTTTCTTCCTCTTTTTATTTCCTCCAGCCTCCATTTCTTCATCTCTTTTTTTTCTCACGTTGGTTAAATCCATTCAGAGAATCCCCTTCATGGTATTATGTTAAAATTACCTGGTTGTTTTTTTTAGATATAATGTCCCTTTCTGTGTTATGAATCGCTGTGAAATGAGGCCATCAAAAGCCAATCAAAGGAGACACTTCAGACTTGGCGATTGGTGATTAGACCTCTGGAAATCCCAGAGAAAGTTTAGCCAAGGCTCTTTTTTCTTTATGACTCACAGTGACCTTTAAAGATATTAACATTTGACATGATGAATGGCGCGCAGAGGAGACAGAGACTTTTCCTATTAACCAGCCCCCACCCCCTCATCTCCCTGTCCTTTAAGGTGGGGAGAGAGAGAAAGCAGTGACACGCTGTTAAAAAACAATGCAGGCCTGTTTGAGTGGGGGTCTTTGCTGGTAAAGTTGCTGTAGATGGCTTGCCTGACCCCGAGGAAAACTCCAATTAGCTAACAGTAATGGCTGGGCCCGCTGCCTTGTGTCTGCAGGCAGTAGTGATGCTGACCCTTAGGCCTCACGTTCCCTTGTTCTGCTAAGATGTGATGGAGAGCTGCAGAGCTACCGTGGCAATCTGTTTCCATTGTGTCAGCTGCCACATAGCAGCACACACACACACACACATATGCATTCACGCTCATGTTACACCAATATATCCTGCTGATTCTTTAAATAACTGCTGGATGTCACCAGACAGGCTGCTCTGATATGATGCAGGCATGTTGGGTCTGCAGGAACACAAATGAGGGCCTGAATCATGAAGTTTGTACAGCAGGGAGTTTGGATCAATTTGTTGGTTGTTCTGGTTGTTAGCAAGATGGATGAAGTTTCTCCAAAACCGGTGAGATTTGCTGAAAGTTGTGACACGGCTCAAAAACTTGGACAAGTCTTTTGGCGTTGATGAAGTGAACATTGATTGTAGCGTGTGTTTGAATCCAGATGCAGAGTGCAGATTGTCTCCAATTAAAGGGAGTTGTATTTCATGTCTAGCCCCCCTCCCCCCCTTCTTAGTCATTACCAGATATTTGACAAGCTCTGGTATGGCTGCAGGTTGTGGCTTACAGTATCCAAACAACATTACAGTGCTAGTGTTTCTGTCGTTGCCATCTGCTAATGTGGCCTAAATATCATTTTCTCTGCATTGGCCTGTGGGGAAATTCATGCTGAAAGATGTTGTTTTTCATTCTCGCTCTGCAAACTCAACTCTTATTTTGTTTCTTGTTTTCTGTTGTTTTATTGCAAAGTTAATCCTCTACAATGAAATGCAATCAGCTACTTAAACTATCTATCTATCTATCTATCTATCTATCTATCTATCTATCTATCTATCTATCTATCTATCTATCTATCTATCTATCTAATACTTTAGTCTCACGGTTCGATATGTTTTTGATACAAAAAAAGAAATGTCCATGTCCTTTTTAAATTGTAATTTATTTAAATCAATTATGAACATTTGTTTAACCTCAAAAGTCCAGTTTTTAATATAAATGTTGCTGAAACAGCAAGTTTCTCAGTGGATCTGAGCTCAACAATGCAGCCTAGGTGGAGTAGTCGAACACAGATTCACTGATCCTTCAACACAGATCTTCTTCAGAGGAAAAGCTGATAAAATAAAATTTAAAAATCTGTATTGTTCCATACATGGTGTGTATTGAACCTAAAGCACTGTATTGGGGTACATGTATTGTTGCAGTCTTACTAACTCTATCTTTCTATTTCTCTCTCCAACTAACACCCCAACTCACCCACCCAGTTTGACCCATAAATACCAGTATTTTTAAATTATTTTAATGTTAGCATTTATTTTTTTCTCACTTTTTAATCACAATGTATAATAAACCATACTCTGATTTTTTTAAAGAAAAAAAAATGGACAAAATAAAACTTCAGGAATATGAGGCGGCTTCAACTCTTTTATTAAACCGAATCAGAAAACCTGGAGTCTGGATCAGGCGCAGCCAAAGTTTGGCTGGATGTGTTTCTTAAACGACAATCCATCTGCCTCATAGGATAAAAAATCTCTCTTGTGGAAAAGATAAATTCCTTGCAGCCTGCGGCACGTTGTCTTTTGTTGATTTTTTTTATGTGTAACTGTCAAGTCTTGTAGATTTATGATAGGCCAGCTTTCCTGCGCTGACAACCATGTGCAAAACCTTTGAGAGATTTTCAACGACATTAAGTTAAAACTAAATTTCATGTGGCTCCAACTCCTAATTGTGCTGCAGAGCTCTGAAATTTAATACATTTTAAATGACTCTTTTGAAACTGACATTTATCAACACAATCAGAAGATTGTCTGACTCCATTTATCACTTAGTTTGAGCTACTAGTAAAATCATTAGTCTGATCAAATAAATATAGCTTATATTTAAGATGTATTTATTCGATACATAGTTTGTTTGAACTGACTTGACTGAAGGTGTTGCATTGACAGTAATAATTATACCCTAAGTGTCACGTCTCCATCTTTCTGATCACTTGTGACTGAGGAAACAGAAATGTAAATAAAAAAAGAGGCTGTGTGTTTGAACACTTTACTCTCATGTCCCTTCAGTCCAGCTCCTAAACTACAACGCTCCTGTGTTTTTACTTTCTCCGTTTACAAGCAGCTCCTTTGCCTTCAAGCCTCATCCTCGATTATGTGGCTGAATGAAAAAGGATGCAGCTGCGTCTTTTCCCCATATGCAAATCAATGTTTTCAAGCCACTAGTTTTTAGAAACAAATTCTCTGCACTCTGTCCTCAACTGTAGTAATTTCCCTTTGAATAAAAACATGACAACTTTATTTATTTATTTCTTTGGGCTGCTTGTTTATTCATTCATTCCCTTTTTTTTTCTCTCTCTCTCTTCCTTCTTCCTATCCAGCGTGTTTGCTGAGTGTGCAACCTCTTTTTTCAGGCATCGCCCTGCAGGGCTCTCACACACTCTTGCATGTTAACTCTCGCTGCAGTCTCACTTTTCTGCCTGTGGCCTTCGAGCAGCTCGATTAAGTTGGGGTGGATTTATTTTGGGGTGGGGGGCTTTGCTGAAGGGCACGTGGGTTGGAGGTGGTGAGAGCTTATTTTACCTGCCAACACTTTGTGCTTGAAGCCACTGTGAGGAATTAGTTGAAATGTTTTTTTTAAATTTCAGGTTTCTGCTGCCTCTGATAACAAATGTGCATCCTCTGAGTGAAAGCCTGATTTAAACTCATTATTTTGTTTAAAAAAAATTAGAAAAAGGTGTCACTTTTTTAAGATTTGCAACTCCTAAAGCTACTTGTATGTATTTCATGTTGAAATTGTAAAAGCATGTTTAATGTGTTTTCAGTAGAATAATAAAGATTTAGGGTGTTTCCAGCAGCAGAACATTTAAGTTAAATTAGGTTGAGTTTCAGTAAGAGAAATTAAGAAAATCAGCTGAGTGGGTTTAAATACTTTCAGGGGAAAACAGCAGCTGGAGTCCCCGTTATTAAAACTTTGTACTTAAAAAACGAGTGGTGATTAATTAGGGAAGATGGATTTCTGCTTGGTTTTCTGTGTTGCCCCCCCACACTAATCTATTTGCCAAGGGGGCAGATGTTTGTAAAGAGTTTCAGTGCAGCAAAGCCAAATATCCAGCCTCCATCAGAGAGCAAAGCTCTTTCAAAAACGGTTTGATCTTGTTTAGATTCAGATAAACATGAGCAGAATGTGAGCCGTCTTTTAAATCGTCTGTCTGTACACGTGTGTGTGTGTGTGTGTGTGCTAATTATTTTACATGTAAACAGGACCTTCTGTGTATCTCTGTTACAGCTAAATGTAAACATTGCACAACATCAATCTTCTCAGCACAAGTGGACAGAGCTGTTATTTGCCCGACATGTTCTTACCAAAGATGGCCTCCCCTCCCCCTTGCAGTGGGAGGAGCCTCAGCCGGAGCGTATCGATAAGCTCATTGATAGATTGATGGTCCCCGGTGATTTATCGATCCGCCTCGGTTTCAAATGAGCTTCGAGTGCTTTCCTGCCCTGAGGAAAACAAGCACACAAGGCCTGTAATAAGAATTCACCAACTTATTCTGAGCTGCACGGCAACACGTACGTTGAGTTTGATCTTTTTTTCTTTCTCCAGGAGGAGAGATGTGCAGTTTGAAATTGAAAATGAAAATTGTTGCATGGTGTTGTGAGATTTAGAGAAAGATTCACTCAGGCAAAGCACTTCGCCCCGATAACTGTACAAAGTCAATCTCCTCTTCCTGAGGTTTTTAGGTTGAGTTTCAGGGCGTCCTCAGGTAGTTAAAAGTGCATCGGCTGTGGATGGGCGAGTGGGATGTGTAGATTAATGTGTTGGAAAGCCATCCCTCAAAGTGCTTAGAATAATTAGAGTCAGGCTTCCAACAGAATGGGCATGTCACTGGAGGAAATTGTATTTTTATTTACTGTGTCGGGTCTCCCTCGGCCTCCCTCTCGCTCTGTCTCTGCCTCTCTCCATTTGTGCGGCGGCGGTATTCAGGAGCCGGGCGTTTCTCAAAGTGTCTTAAAGGTGCTGTCAGAGCGCCGTGATGCATCTCTCGGATTTGTATCTCTGCTTGTTTCCACATGTGGGCGCACACCATTTGTATTCAGCGCCGGCATTTGCATTCGGCAGAGGCTCCAGATTCTGTAGGTGTGCATATTCACACGTGTGCTCACAGCACTGTATGGAAATCTGACGCATTAGCATGTGTTTCAAAAAAACTACATGTCCATCTATCAGTGAATGTGCTGCTTTAAAGTAACAAAAGTGCATTTACGATGATCTGCTGCAGCTTTAAAATCTTTTAGTAATTGTGTATTATTCACTGATTGAGTAATTGGATATAGATGTGCTACGCTAATTGTTCCAAGCTTTTTATACCGGAAACTCTCAACTTCTGGTTGACCTGAAAGAACATTTTGTTCTTTGGCAATTTAAAGGTTTTTGTTTGTGTTCTGGAAAAAGTATTCGGAGATTGAACCAGCCTAACTTTTCGCATTTTGCAGTCATTAGCACTTAAATGTGTAATAAAGAACAGGATGGTAACGTTTACAGGACCTGCTTAGTGGACACTGCAATGCGCTTTCATTAAGGTTATTTAGTTATATATTTAAATATAAAAAAAAAGACAAAATGTCACAATTTATTTAAACATTAAACCAGATGGAGCCATTTACAGAACATTAGTTTTTGCCTGTATTTATTCCAACCCTAGTCATCTACATTGTCTACACCGAGTTGATGTTTAGGAGATCAGCATATAGATATTTATTATTAAAAAAACTTGTGGTAACCTTGTGCTCCTTTTAGTGAGATCTCAGTGTTGACACTCTATCCTCTCTAGTTGCAAACCAGAAAAGAACAGTTTAAAAGCTTTAAAAGTCAGACATTGTTTCTCATTTCCACAGCTGATTGTTGTCTGAATATTGAGCTAACAGCTACCTGGTTTTTAATGAGTTGGACTGAACCAACTCAAAGTTGAGGTGGTGTAGAATATGCCACTTTCTGTGTCCAGCTGACCGCACATTACGTTTACCTGTTCATTTGTTTTATTGAAAGACTTTTAAGGTGTAATGATGTCATCAGCTCTTCAAGTTTTAATTTATAGAACAGTTGTAGCTAAATGTTGCTAGCAGCTAGATGTTTTTAGTGATTATTCGCAGAAAGAGAAACAAATGTTTTTGGGTTTTTTAACCTTTTTAAATCATTTTTTTTATGTGAAATGAGAATAGTTTTGCATCTCTGCACGTTGGCGTGTTCACCAGCCTGCAGAGGCATTTCCCATCGCAGTGCAGTGGACGCTGCTGGACAGCGAGGCGGGCCATTGATAAATTGATCCAAGTGAAATTGTGGAGTAGTGAGACATGCTCTAACCCCCTCCTCCCCTCCCCCACCTTAACACACACACACTCATCCCACATGTGCACGCACACACCAGCTCTGGCATCAATTATTGTGGATTGTGTGGTTGACAGAGTGTAAACCAGGTGCCAGCCCTCAATCCAATTAAAGAGATTTAATTGGGGAGAATAAATGGAGTGTGTCCACAAAGTGCTCGCTTACCTGCATTTAGAAGATTTTTCTTACCTTTTTCAAAAAGTGAGGCTTTTGTTTATGAAAGACTGATTGAATCTAATAAGCCTCAAGGCTGTTGCTTTTCCCAGACTGCTTTGCTCCGCAGGTCAGTAACGCAAACAATCCGATTTCTCCAACGTGGAGAAGCTGCACTGGCATGTAGAAATGGGATTATTATCTGAAACGGGGGGCCCAGCAGGTGTTTCACCGGTACAGTGGGGATTTTTTTAGGAGGGACTTTAAAATTCCCAGAGATGCCTTTTAAAACAGTATCTGACAAATAGGCAGGCCTGTTGGTAAACACGGCGTCAGCGACTGGACCTACAGGTTCCTGTTCCGAGGAGGTAACCGTCACAGCTTGAAGGGTTCACCGAGCTAAAGAGAGGCGTCTGAAGCGGTCAGGTAGCGCTTCGTGGTGGTCCCGACTCTTCTACATCCAGCTCTTTTCTATCCAAATTTGTCCCAGGGGATAAGAGAGTGTGGCTCATTCCTGTCGCTGCCCCCCCCCCCTCCCCCCATCCTCACAAGGGATGGACATGCATAATTCAGGATTGTTATCTGTCTGCTGCTAACCCCTTTCTTCCCCCAAACACACACACACACACACACACACACAGATGTGCAATGAAACAGTATGACTGCACATCAATGATTCACCAGACAGCAGCACCCCTCTCCTCCCCCCCACTCCTCTCCATTGAGGGAATCATATGAAGCCGACAGGGACTCCACAGGCATGCAACTTCCTATAATTGGAATGAAAAAAAAAGGGCGAGCCAGGGAAATGCTGCATCAGGGATCTGGTGAGCACGGCATCAGAGTTCAAACAGGCACTCAGCAGCATCAACCGGCAGATGGGCCGACTTGGGTGTCGACGCCGGTCCACTCGTTAGCCACCAGGAGAGACGACGAGGGCGACGCTGTGCCAAAGGGTTGTTTTTTTGTTGTTCTTTTAAACGTGGATAAACACTTCAGAGTTTTGAATCCGTCTCTGTGAAGAAGGCAGATTTTAACTCTCTGAACTGCAGCAGCACTGGGGACTCCAAAGGCTGCCTTAGCCTTCCTCCAGGCTTCCTGCTGTGAGCGTTCCAGTTTCCTCCCATCCCCCCTCCCCCCCCTTTCCTCTTCATCCTCCGCCTTCACTTTCTCACAATACTCACCTTTCTTTTTAAACATCACAGGAGCGAATCAGCAGACAAGTGATTGTACAAGTTTTCTCAAGCTTTCAAGAGTTACCACCATTTCATCATGGATAATCGCAGTTAATAACCCTTCTCATTAAAGAGACGAGAATCACGGGTCATTAATATTGTTAATATCTTCTCCCTTTTCCTTCTCTTCTTTCTCCTATTCCCCTTCTGTGTGTGCCAGAGGGAGTGGAAACAAAAGGATGACTAAAAAAGAGCTTAGCGTGACAGTGATTAACGGATCGGGGTAGATGGACTGTGATGAATCAAAGTTATCTCTCAAATCTTAATAACTGGAATTACCCCCTGATTAGATGAGTTTGGCTACAGCAGCAAGTACTTGCCTGTTTTACTTCAAAGATCCCCCCTACACACACACTTCCTGTAAACCTGTCCTTCCTTTCAGAGCTAAATGAAGGCAAAAAAGGAGAGAAAAAAATCAACAATGCAAATAGGCCAGTAGACACCAGAGAGATAGCCACAAACACAAAGGGAGTCATTGGAGAGAATGAAAAGATAACGCTGTGTTACACCTGTTTTTTCTCCCAGTATTCAGTCATTATCAGGCCTCCTCCTTCGTTTATCTCGCCTTTTCAGTTTTCTCTTCCTGCTAACATGCTCGGGGTCCAGTGGGAGGTGTCAAACTCTCCATGACAGGGTCATAATGAGAGTGGCACTCTCCTACAATTTGCATATGTTTGCCTTTGTCACTGCGGTCAAGGAATGTCATGTTGAGATTCCTGCATGCTTAAGTAATGACATTTTGTCCCCACGAGAAACTCTGGCCCCTGTATCATAACCCTCGCAGGCAAGAAGGAAAAAAAAACCTGAATTAGCATGACAATCAGCTGATTCTAAAACAAATGTTGTCATTTTTATCTCCTGGGAAACCTCAGAAGATTCATCTGTAGTCTGAGAGAGTGGTGTGACGACACGCTGGAGCAGCTTTATGGGTTTATATGAGCAGAATGTCAGAACATCCCACTGCTCAGTTATCAGTTTCTGATTTATTTTGAGTCTTTATCTTAGTGATCAATAGCAATCTTGAAAAAGCCATTCAGTTTGGGAGGATTTTTAATAGAATCGACGCCAATAATGCTTTGTTCTGACAACATCGGCAGACCAAAAGGAGGAGGAAAAATCAGCGGGGAAGTAGATGAAAAAAGTTGTGCGGTGTGTTTCTGATGAGGTCAAAGGAGCACGCTGTCTGTTCTCTCCCATAAACGAGTCTAAACACCAAACTAGATGCCTCCCACAAGTTAATCCAAATTTTGACACCCAGTGTGAAGTAATTAGTCCCAGATGTAAATATCTGTTATGCAACAAAAGAGGCAGCAGCACTGAAACCGACAATTATCTCCTCTTATGGTGTTGGCAAAACGCTACGAGTCTAACCAAGTGGAACTGATGGCTTTTTCACAGGGCTTCCGGGCTTATTTGGTGGTGTTTTTGTTTATTTATTTATCTGGTGTTCTTACTATGCGGTGCCTGAGCCCAGACAGCACTGTGGCTGAGACAGACAGGTTCATTACATGTCACCAGAGTTCAAAGTGATCCTCTGTCTGCTCTGTTTATTAAGAGGCGCTGCACCGTCTCTGAGGTATAGTAACACTCACAGTCGCACGGCTAAGAGCAGTCCCACCTCGACACCGTCTGAGGCGCTCCGGCTGCGGCGTAATGAAGAAATCAGCAAGGGATGGAGGGAAACGAACTCTCCTTCTAATACCTCCATCCGAGGCCGCCGAGCAAATAAGTGCTCCCAATAACGAGGAAAAATCACGTTAGAGGGGATGAAACATATGTGACACGTGAAAACGATTAAGCCTCTCGTGGAAAAAAAAGAGCGGCGGAGAAATGCGCACAAAATCTAAATGGACTTGGACGCAGAGCGAAGACACTGAGTGTTTATTTTCATGAATTGATTTTTCCACAAATGAGATGGAAAAATGGAAAGAAGGGAGTTTGCAAGGGAGGAAATGTGAGACAAAACAATAACCCGCTCCCCAGCCTATTTGAAATCATAAACCTACGGTGGTGGAGAGGAAGAGTCTGTGGCGAGGTGGGGGGATGAATCTGCATTAAATTGGGTTGAGTCTCTGCGTCTTCTCGCTCTCGCTCGCTGTAATTGGTTGGGTTGGGGGAGGGGAATAGCCACCGCACCAAAAAAAATGTGGCTCATCATGTGAGGCTGCACTGAAGGTGTTTTGTTTTCTTCTTCTTCTTGTTTACCTCCTCTAAGCCTCTTCCCTTTGCCCACCTTGGACTGGGCGTGCGGCATGTGGTTGTAATTAAGACAAGCTGCAGCCTCTGGTGAGTGTTAACAGAGAGACTCAGAATAGGATCACATGGTTCGCCTAATTAAAATGGACCCGGCTAGACAGCTTTTTATTTATGCGCCTTCAAGACAAAATGAATGCCAGTTGCCTGCAGAAATCATTTCAAATAGTCTTTTTTCTGCACGCCGGGGCTACAATTAACCGAACATCGGCGCCAGAGCTGAGGACAACGAGAAGCTTTCATGTCGCTGGCAGGAAAGCCGCCATCGTGTTTCGTTTGGATTGCGTCAACTGGTTGTCGGTGCGATGGCCCTGCGCTGAGCTGCGTTTCCACTTTTTCACAATAAACCCCGCTTCGGGTGGGTGCTGAGAAGGCCCCGCGGGATTTGTCACCAGTTTTTGCCGCCATCGCTGTCAGCTGGTCGTTAAAATGAAATGAGCGTTGTTCTGGGGGAGCCCTTTTTGGATGAGACGAGGACAATTTTTGCAGGCGCTGAACAGCTTAAGGTTCACTTAAGAAAATGTTGTGTCATCTGTAATTTGACAAAGGAAGTGGCCTGTGTGTGTTTTCCATGAATGAATGTGACAGCGACTCTGCGTGAGTGGATTACGTCCGAACGCTGCAGAGCTGCTTAATGTACAGCAGGAAGCGCGTAAAGCAGGAAGGCCTCAGCTGAAAAATGATCCAGCCTGCTCGCGAGCGCGCTGAAGCTATAAAGCTGCCCACTCCATCACGACTCCTATCGTTGAGATTGATCAGCCTCGCTCCCATTTGAGTGATTTCCCTCTGGATTCCATGCAACGCAATTAGTCGCCTGCTGTATTTTGCCTTTGCGTTGCTCTTTGACCCTCTGTTGCACATTCGAGTCAGTGCGGCACTCTGCTCTTATGAATTCTTTTTTAACGGCTCCTGTACGCGCCCCCCCCCCCCTGCTCCCCCACACTTCTTCGGGTTCTGCTAAAGAGGATCAGGGATTGCTGGCAAAAGGCCAAGATGTTGTACCTGCTGAGATAGAAAAGAGCTTTGACCATCAACACCGGGGGTTAAGATCAGAGAAAGTGTGAGTCTCTCTGGAGACTGGCACCCTCAGCGGTGGGCATCGCCGTGAAGACCCTCTGACCTCCCTGGCTCCTGATGCAGAGCTGCAAAAACAAAAAACTCCACTCCAGAAGTGATCTCCTTAAGTAAGGGTTTCCAATCCAATTTTACACAGAGAGAGTGCTTAAGATTAGAGATAGTGTTTTTATTGTGCTCTTCAGTAATAGAAGTAGAAGGAGTGAAGGGAGAGATTGAGGGAAGGAGGGAAAGAGGAATGGAAAGGATGGGAGATCGATAAGGGCTGCTTTCTCCAGTTGCCTTTACTCTTCGTCAACGTGCCCATAAGAATGAGGTTTAGGCGGCTCATGGCTGCAGGCCATGTAAAGGGAGGGGGGGCATTAAAGTGTCGCAAGGGGACCTGCTCTTTTCTCATAAACAGGTCTGCAGGTAGAGAAACGCTGCCAATATAAAGACGAGTCGTAGTGCTCATTCGCAGGCCGTAATGAACAACAATCTCTTCGGCGGAATGAGATGTGGAGCGTACCTGACCGGTTTGGCAGAGGGCTTTTCATTAGGCGCCCAGGATGTTCGCCGAGCCTGGGCCCAGAGAAAAAGGGCGTGTGGTCGCAGTGGGACGAGCCTCGCTCGTCTGATTTGCATGGGCCTTTTTTCTTCTCCCAGTTCATTTCCAGTCGAATAACTCGTTTGTCACATACATCAGAGGAAGGCGAAGATCATACGAGAGACAGTGTTACTTTGTGTTTCACTAATGAGGCCTGTACTCTCCGCCTACTTGCTTTTGCCTTGCTGCCCTTTGAAACAGCAACAACATAGTGCTACAGCACTTTACTAGTTTTTTTCCTCCGATACCAAGCTCCAGGCATTGATGCTTTTTTTTCTGTTGCTTGGCTTGGCCTCAGTCCTTTGCACTCATTTAAAGTTCAAATATTTCACAGAAACCAGTACGCCCAGTGAGGATAATGAGTCAGATTCTGACCAACAAACAGACGCTTGAAGGCTTCTGATTGTTTAACGAGTTCAGATCATGTCACGGGCTGAATGTAGAATGAAAACTACATTACAGATCTCTCTAAACTTAAGAAGAGTTGAACAAATAACAAACAAGAAAGCAAAGCTAAAAGCTTCCTGCAATGAAAGATGAAAAAAACAGATTTCTTAAGAAAATAAGTTTCATTTCAGGACCAAAGGGATTTCCTGAAAACAAAATATGATTGCAGTCAACAGTGAGTTTGTTCCCATGCACTTTTACTTTGTATAAACATGATTCCAACATCTTGTAGCTCCACATCTCAGCATCTCTGTCATTTTTATTACACCTTAAATGGTTTAAGTCACATATAATTTGGTTTATGTTTACCTGGACACTCATTCACGTACCGCACTGCTCGATTGGCATCTAATTGTTAATAATAGAAGACAAGAACAACCATATTTCTTAAATTTCATTTTGTTTCCAACATGTAGATCATTATTTTTCCTTGCTTTATCGATCAGCTGATAGCAGAGCTCACCTGTTTGCCTGGCAGACACAAGGTAGCATCAATAAAAAGATGAATACGATGCTTCCACAACGGTGACTTCATCATAACGTACACATCACGGGGCGGACTCGCTCCACGAAAAAGCAGCGCACCAGGAAACGTCTGCTCGCAGCAGTGCATTGCAGGATGACGATGCAATTCATCGTCGCAAAAGCTTTTTATTTTATTTTATTTTTTTATTTTTTCTCCCCACAATGATGAATGATTCTGCCTATTGCATCAAGATGCCTCCTGTGCCAATGCAGGAATTTCATTTTAAGACTAATGAGGCAGGGTAAGAGAGGCAACCGTATCCAGGATTAATCCGGAGGATCCCAGCTACAATAACAAGACATGCAAAAATGCAGAGATTAAGTTAGACTTAAAACTTTTGGCAATGCCAGATTTTATCCAGACATCTATTCATTTAATCCTGTAGTCTGAAACCTGGATTGAGTTTATAAAAAAAATAAGAATCAGCTGACATACTTTTCTCTCTAGAATCTTAAACCCACTGACAGTTTATGGGCAGGTGTCATGACAAATAAAAGACGTAACGGAAGCTTTGATCTCTTTAATGACATGAAGAGTATTTGATGTACAAACGCAGCACACTTCCTGTTTCCGAGCTGCCTCCGCCGGACAGTTGATGCGTTGACGGGCTCGCAGGATGCGCTGATACTTTGAGCTCTTGTACTGGGAGGTGCATCTTTCCTTTTCTTTCTTTCTTTTAGGTAACACACACTATTCTCCTTTAAAAATGGGCGCTCAGAAGTTGAAATTTGCCAACATCAAGAGCTTCCCTTGAATTAGGATGCCCCGCACCGCAAGTGTGTTATATAACGCCATGACTGGAGGGAGAAGGAAAGTGGAGCACAGGAGTAGAGATTAAAAAAGTTTCTACATAAAAAAAGAGAGAGGAGGGAGGGAAAAAGAAGAGCGTAAAGGGTAGGAGGGGGAGGTGGACTGAGGTAAAGACGCAGGAGACAGAAATACAGTGTAATAAAACTAGAAAGGGGGGGAGGTCAGGCAGGAGTGAGGGTCCAGTTCTCCTGCAGGAGGCTGGTCAGCTCCTTTCCCCTCTCAAGGCTCCTCTCTCCTCTTTTTTTTCATTTAGATAATGGAGCATTTCGTTAATTGGCAGCGTGCAGTTTAGGCTGAGGTCTGTTTGCCAACACGTCAGAGTGAAATTATTTCCACTACATTTACAGCATAGTGCTGCTCAGCTTCCTCTCATTAAAAACCTCCTGCCCAGATCGAGCTTTCTGTGGAAATCTGCAGGCAGAGGCCAAACACCACTGCAGCAAAATAAAGAAGAAAGGAATAAAACACATTTATCTACTATCTCACCATCCCCAGTCAGCTTGTAAAGGAGGAGACAGAAACTTCTCTATCTGTTTACTGTTATTGTTTTTTCCCCACTCATAAACTCCTACTTCTGGCTGCGATTGTGCTTCTTTTTTTTCCTCCTCCTCCTCCTCTCTTATCGAAAGAGTTATGCGTCGCGCTCGCATGATCTGTATCTTTAAATTTGATTGAGGGTATTTGCAGGGGGTGTTATTGGATTGCAGTGTTATTGTCTCACCTTTTCTCTCAGTGTTTTTAATGCCGGGGATGGATATCCGCACCAGCAGCACTGATCTCACTGTTCTGCTCATTAGGTCGGATTCACAGAAGACTAGTGCTTCGCAACAATAAGACATGCACTTCTGTAGTCCAGCCATTACCGAGTTTAACAATGTGCACCAGCCAGAAAAGTCCATTATTTCTGCAGCTCATCATCCCAAGCATCCACACGAGACAAAAGGTTTGTGAAACCGCTTCAGTACAAGGGCCCATCTATCACTTAAGTCAGGAGCAGAGAGGGGAAAAAACAGGGTGCAGATACCACATACTGGGAGTTCTGGCAGCATATGGCAGAAAGAAAGAGAGAACTTTTTTTTCTCTTTCACTGTTTTGAGGAAGGAGAGCTGAAATGTGTCTCCAATGAGAATTGATTAAAAAATATCACAATGCTATTTGTCCACAGATGGCTCATATTTTTAGACCTGAAAGAAACCAAGTTTTAAAAGCTTATATTCAGCCAAAAAGTATTTTTGATCTTGTTTTGAGACTGATTTACTAAACAAGAACTGTTTGTGTCAGAATAATAATCTTGTTTTCAGATTATTTGTCTTGTTAGCCTGAAAATTTGACTCAAATTAAGTCAAACTTT
>JARVGW010000194.1:16295147-16323466 GCA_031762495.1 Anablepsoides rubrolineatus
TTAATTTGAGTCAAATTTTCAGGCTAACAAGACAAATAATCTGACACATTCTGAAAACAAGATTATTATTCTGACAATCAGTTTTTGTTTAGTAAATCAGTCTCAAAACAAGGATATAAGGTTTTAAAACTTGCTTAGATGGACAGTTTTTGCAGTGTAACCTGAGAGTTGTGAGGGTATCACAGCTCGGAGAGCGAGGCGCGACTTTGAAAGTGGAGCTGAACGAGTGAGCAGCTGCTACTTTAACAGACCTGTCACTGAAATCAAAGACCTTAATCAAAATTTTATCAATTAATTGATCTTTCCTCTTGTGCTTTGCCACGAGTGCAACTGAGATCCCCCCCTCTCGGCCCTCCAACTTGAAGCCGTGCTCTACAACATAAACTATGTTCATTAGCAGTGATCAAGGATTTCTTTAATGTGAGCTGAGACGTGCTATGATGGCTGTTTCCCCCCCTGACTCAGACGCTCTGCAGGACAAGTGAACAATGTGCTTTAACTTTTAATTTCGGCTGGAGTTTTTCACACTTCCCCGTCTCGTTGTGTCTCTCGCAGGGTAACCAAGAGGCCACCAACCCGCCAGAAGCGATGGCCCAGCCGTACACCCCAGCCCAGTACCCGCCCCCCCCACAGAATGGCATCCCCGCAGAGTTTGCGGCGCCGCACCCGCTCCCGACGCAGGACTACACCGGGCAGAGCCGGGTCCCGGAGCACGCCATGACCCTGTACACGCCCACGCAGACGCACAACGAGCCGGCCGGCACTGACAACAGCACGCCCACCATCACCGCCACCACGACCGCACCGGTCAGTGCCCTTCATCATCTGCAAACACTGTTCTCAACACGCTGTCAGCAAGTAAAATATATTCTTATTATCATTTTTATACCATTTATTTACCAATGTCATGAATTGATTGTGTTTCTTTGTCTTTGCATCCTTAACAAAAGTTGACTCATTTGATGTTTTTTACAGAGTGAAAATGTATGATTTTGTTTGCAGTTTCCATCTCTAAGTCCCAGTAGTGAGGAAAACAGAAAGAAGTTCAGCATTACCAAACATCAAACCAGTTTTCTGCTTTGATTAGTTTAAAGCAGTGTTGTATAAAGTACCACAAAGTGATACTTGAGTAAAAGTACAAGTATCTTACCAAAAATTAAAGTCTCCTTTAGGAATATTACTTGAGTAAAAGTCTTAAAGTAAAGATATTTGTTGTACTTAAGTATTAAAAGTCAAAGTATTGATTTAAAATGAGCAGTTAGATTTTCTGTAATGACATTTATTAGGAGGTGACCTCCCCAAAACAATGCAGAAATGATTGTTGTGTTAAAATAATGAATGTGAAGTGAAGTACAGTAACAAAGTATTTGTACTTAGTTACTTTCCAACTCTGGTTAAAGGCTCTGACTGGCAGCTTCATCCTGAATATCACTTCTTCATGTGCTCCATGATTGCACCAAAAGCTTATGAATACAGGCCCCAAATGGCTCCGACCTCTGAAACTATGCTGCATTATTTGCATCGTAACATCTGCACCTTACAGAAAAACATGTTTAACAAATATTGAATAATGTGCCCCACTCTGCTGCGTCCAACATCAAATTACAGGTTAAAATCAGCCTTTATAGTATCTTTAATTAAGCAACACATAAATCACAATATAATGTGTTTGCATAGGATTTTAAACAAGGTGTGCCAACAGATTGTTTCAAGAGAATTTAGAAAATTATTTTCTGCATAATTTAACATGCACATGTGGTCCCATCTGTATTATTGTAATGTGCATTTTTAATTGTCTTTACAAGTTACCATATTGTTGCTTTATTATGTCAACATAAGGTTGCATTTAGAAGTTTTACACTTCACCTCAATTAGTGCACCGTTCCCCCAATACCATATTTTCTGATTTATTAAAAGTATCATGAATTTATGTAGGTTTTTTTTTTTTGTAAATGTGTAATTCTGGCAGCAAATGACAGAGCTCTCAGTCCTCTGCATTAACTTTCAGCTTTTAAAAGAATAATTAGAAATCTGAGCTGAGATGAAGATATTTGTTAAAATGAGGCTCAGTTGTAGGAATGAATCAACTCATTCATGACTTTTAGTTCAGGTGAAGATCAGAGCTGGAGAAAGCACTGAAGATGCATCTGGAAAAACCCGAGCTGTTTGCTTTTATATACTTGAAGATGATTTGACATGCTGTCACCATGAATGATTCAGGCTCTCTGACAGCCGGGCACCTTCACCCCTTTTGGCCTCAGAGATGCATTTTGTCCACTCAGATCTGTTAATTATGTGTCACTGCACAATAAGACGTGATGACCGGTGTCAGGACACGATAGTTATGTTTTGTTTTTTTTACCTGATCATGAGAATTAATGTGTTTACACAGTTGTCACTCTAAGTAGAGACTCAGCCTCTGGCTCTGGCTTGTAAGCAAGCAAAACTAAATTATGCATTTATTCTTCATGCATAAGATGCCTTGACTTGGGACTGGTGTCAAAAGTTTAGAAAACAGGGTGTGGTTTAAATTTAGTTTCCTGTTTGACTTCTATATTCTGACTATGCTGATGATCCTGCAAAATCCACTTTTTTACATGTTAGATACATTTTGTTGTGGACTTTGAGTCTCTAGGAGGCAGAAACATTGAATTTAGTGTCTCCTGGTGCTGCAAAGATATCTTTATATTTATATTATATTTTCTCTATTTTCTATGACATTTTCTGTACTATTACATAAAATTATCTGCAACAGAATTACCATAAAAGGTCTTTACTTACCAACTACAATTTCCTCATCTTAATTCTCCTCTGCTGCTTTGTCAGATTTTTGTTGTTGACATCTTTTAATTAAATTGTAAAAAAAAAGTTTCTGCAAGCTAGAAAACGTAACCCCCTCTCTTAAACCAGAGTGGATCAATCTGGAAGCAGGAGGAGGGGCTTCAAGCATCTTAAAGGAACAGTAACGAAACGTGTTGGTAAATTAGTAGGAGGGGAAATTAAGACCAACGCGACTAGCATGGCTAGGCTGCTCACCTATTTTATTAGACAAACTTTTTAAGCAACATGTACTGACAGATGCTCCTTAGACATAACTTACTGTTCAACATGACGTCGAGCATAAATATTAAATATAAAACATATTGCTGTGAAGCAGACAGCTTTAGTTACTAATGCTAACGCCAGCCTATCCATGACAATAAAGAGACTTGGCAATCCAGTGAGTCACTAGCCTGGGCATGCTAGTCGCTAGCCTCCAATACTACGCAAGCTTATCCATGCTAGTCGCTAGCCTCTCCGATGCTAACACAAACTTATCCATGCTAGTTGCTAGCCTCTCCGATGCTAACACCAGCTTATCCGTTCTAGTTGCTAGTCTCTCCAATGCTAACGCCAGCTTATACATGCTAGTCGCTTGCCTCTCCAATGCTAACACCAGCTTATACATGCTAGTTGCTAGCCTCTCCAATGCTAATGCCAGCTTATCCATGCTAGTCGCTTGCCTCTCCAATGCTAACACCAGCTTATACATGCTAGTTGCTAGCCTCTCCAATGCTAATGCCAGCTTATCCATGCTAGTCGCTAGCCTCTCCGATGCTACGCAAGCTTATCTATCCTAGTCACTAGCCTCTCCAATGCTATGCAAGCTTATCCATGCTAGTCACTAGCTTCTCCAAAGCTACGCAAGCTTGTCCATGCTAGTCGCTAGCCTCTCCGATGCTAACACCAGCTTATCCGTTCTAGTTGCTAGTCTCTCCAATGCTAACGCCAGCTTATCCATGCTAGTTGCTAGCTCTCCAATGCTAACACAAATGAATAGTCGTCTTCTCATTTGCCAGTGCCAGCCTCTCAGTTACCAGCACCGGTCTATCAATAGTCAGATCAATAGCTGGCTTAGGAATAGATAAAGCTTCCTGCTACAAGGATGTAGCAACTGCTGGTTGTGCAATAATGTTATTTTGGCCCTCATATCATGCCATAAAGCTTTAATTTATTGGACTCTCAGCAATTCTTAAACAAATGATGCAGAACAAAAACTACAGTTTACATGAAGGATACATAAAAAAAAATGTGGGAAATTAAAATTTTTATAAGTTCAAGATTTGTGTATAAATAAGTTACTATCGTTAGTCACAAAAAGGACTAAGGTTTTGCTCTTTGAAGCGTCGGCTCCTTGCCTCCTCCTTTGTGTATTTTCACAGCAGCGCTGCAGTACCCAGCAGAGCTACAGGGTCATTTTCTGTATGTTTTGCATAGATGAAAATATTTCTAAAAATAGTAAAAGATCGTTTTGGAAAAACCGCGTTCCTGTGTGGACAGGGGGGGGTCACGGCAAGGCCACAGCCCCCCCTGAGAGGGATCTAGGTCACTCATAAAGAACTCTGCTAATACTTCCATTTTTCCCGGCCTCACAATTACTGCGCAGCCATGAATATTTGGCAGCAGAAAAGTGCTTAGGCAGCACAAGCCGAGCGATGGAGCATTATCATCGCCTTGTAATGTAGCAATGTTTGATTTGAAGATTTGTGTGACGCTCTCCAACCGCTCCACCGTTATATCCTGCACTTACAGTAATGGCTGACATGCAGGAGAGTTTAAAGTGAGGAGGGGGGGGGGGGACTTGGCAGGAGGCGCATTCTCCTCCCCCCATCCCGATCTTGTACACCCCTCCTCTCGCCTTTTCTTCCCCCTCTCTCTTCATTTCGCATTTGATTTCATTTCATCTGTTCACCCGCTGTGAGAGAAAGCCCAGCGATGGTGGCTGGTGGAGAGACGAGAGCTCTCCTCCATCTTCTCTCTCTGCATCCGTGCCTCTCCCCCCACATCCAGCCGTCTCTTCTCAGGGAGGACAGAGGGATGAGATTAGTGGGGTGTAAACAGAGAGTCTAATCCTCGGGGGAGGGGGGGGGGGGCTGGTGTAGTGTCGCCCACTGCTGTGTTTCCTGGCTTTAATGACAGACACAGCCGGTTTGCTCTGGGTGCCACAGACGGGCCCGGGCGCCTTTGATTAGGGCACCCTGCAGAAGCACAGATTGAGGGAGCAGATCAGCTCGCTGCAAATCTCCCCCCCCCCCTCCCTCCCTCCCTCCTCTCCTGGCTCAACTCTGCTGCGCTCAGCTCCTCCACCCCACGACGACGCTTTGCTCTGCACATCTTCTTGACTTAAAGACTTAAAAAAGAGTCAAGTGAGTGAAAATTCGGTGAAACGTATGGATTCTGTGTCAATTCCCCGCAGAGAGCGTGTGTGTTTTAATGAGGTGCGAAGAGGCTCTTTTCACTCCTTCCCTCTGTTTTCTGCTCTTGTCTACCAGTCTCCAGTCTATACTGGGATGGTGGCGCTGTCCACGGCCACTTCTCTGGGACTCCACTCGCCGCGGTGTTCAAACAAGAGGAGTTGAAAGCAAAGCGACTTGAGGAAGAGAGGCAGGCAGCCCCCAACTTTTCTCCAAATCCTTAGAGACGAGAGAAGCAGAGGGCTGCCAGGGAGCTACTGCTACAGAAAAAAAAAATATAAAAAATAAAACGAGCTCGTTATCTGGCTCGGTTCAAATAGTCTGAGGTTTGGTTGAATTTCATGAGTAATCATTCTCTTTTCAGATAACAAATTAAGGCAGTGGCATTAGGGCAGCACTCATTTCCAGATTTTTCACAGCCCCTGTCAGCGGCATGAAGACTTTCCAAAGGGTATTCTGGGGGACTGTGATAACATAGACTCACACACGCGCACGCACGCACGTGCACACAGAAAACATGGACAAGCACATGCAAACACTCACATGCTCCCCCGGCTCTCGTGAGCTGACTTCATGGGACCGAGACACTTACGGGGTAACTTTCAGAGGCGCTGCTGATGGCAGCACGAACTTTATAATGGACAACTGTGTTATCTGGAAGTGGGCGGGGCTTCTCAACATTTCTGCACCGTGGTTTATTTCAGCATTATTGATAAGTTTCAACAGCTTTGGGTTTAAATCTAATTTGCTTGTTGTTTAAAGGGCAGGACTTTCTAAATGTTACAAATCCTACCAGTTGAGTTTTTCAGGGTTGTGCGAAGTAGTTTTGATCAGTCAGTAACTTACCTGCAGTAGAGTGAGATACTATCTATTAGCAGCTACCATGCACACTTGGCTTAACATGAATATTTTTAGTAAAAAAAAAAGAAAAATGAGTGAGAATTTTAAAAACTTTTTAATACAAAAGTAAAAAACGTTACTTTGTAAGAAAATGTTGGTCAAACCCCCTGAAAATGATCCAGATGTGACTTTTTACTGGAACACATCTGAGAATTGATGTTTTTGTCATCTATGCTGGCAAAATGACTGATTATTATTGACTTCTTTATCAATTTCAAATTATCCATCACAAAAGTTTCAAAAAGATGTGAAGTTTGTTGAAATGTGGTCATTTATCAGCTGGTTTAAACTCTTGATTTTTATTGGTCTAGCATTATGGGGCACCAATGTTAAAAAAAAAAAAAATTAAATATTAAATCTAAATGTTTAAATATAAATGTAAAAGTTAAACCTTAAATGCTGAAGTTCACATATAGGTATTTTGTAATAGAACGCTGCCTTTGCTGCTTGGCTCATGTTATGACATCATCATCCTGAGACATTAGCAACCGTTAGCGTTCCGATGCAGCTAAAGCATGCCTACAAACATCAAACTTGCAGTTATGGCTGGTGTCTGAGCTGCACTTCTTACTGCTGGTCCAGAAATATGAAATAGAATATTGTGTTTTTGTTTTTTGTGATTTACTTTTATTTTATTCTTGGTAAAAAAGGGTCAGATATTATAAGATATTTCTCTTTTTCTGCTGCTTTTCATTTTATTTATATATATTTTTTCTTCTGTTGTGTAGAGTTTGTTTTGTTTTTTAATGAAATGAATAAATTTTAAAAATAAAATAAAAAAGTGCAAAATGAAATGTTAATAAATTACACTTTAGTGTTAAAAACTTTCCACTAACACTTTATTTAGCTCACTGTTCTTCAAACTGCTGGACCACAGGGACCACCCTTATTGTTTTTATGAACACATTTTGAATTTAGATTTTAAATATTAACTTTAGCAGCATCAGCAGAAGTTAGCATCAGATAACCAGGATGATGTCATCATCCTGCGACAAACAACAATGGCCACAGCTAGTCGCTGCAAATGTCTCATAATAGCTGACCCTTTTTTTTTAACAAAAATAAAACAAAAGTAAATTACAAAAACATCAAAACCTCGGCGAACACATTATTCTATTTCATATTTCTTTAACAAACCAACTTTTATTGTTTTTTTAACCATAAACCTGGTGCCTCATAGAGAATTATGTCATCTGGTATTCCAGATGACATTTTCTTTAAAAAGGAAAATGCTCAAGTTTTACAATGATCCAAACATTATTTTTGACAGCTAGCAGAGATAAAAGGTCATTTTCAAAAGAAACTAAGAGAATTAGAATTAAAAAGACAAATTCTATAGAGCTCTTAGAAAACTTAGATTTACTTGTCAGGATAACGACGCTGTCTTTATGTACTGATCTTAATTACAACAAAAATCAATATTTAGACATCCTGACTCATTCTGCCACCGCGGGTCACATTTCAACCCATTTCTCCCCAGACAATAATCCCAAAAACATTTATTAACGTGAATGTCACAGCTCCTGCTCACATCGGCTCTGATGTGGACGGAACATCAGTTTCGGTCAGTAGTTTATGTTGAATGATTTCTGAACTTACCAATGACTTGTTTACAAGCCAAAGTTTTTCATCTGGAAGCTCTGAAACTTGGAGGAGACGCAGTCTTGCAGAGCGTCAAGCAGCCCACTCTCAGTCCTGTGGCTGAGGGCCACTTTCTGATTGTCCAGAGCGAAAATAAGAAACAAGTTTTCCCAAAACATCACATCAAAAAAGTGTGGCTTGTCAACGCCTTTGGGGAAGTTGATTGCCATTTCTTCCTGTTGTCTGCAGGTTGTTCCCTGGCAGAAATAATTGGAACATATTGTACAGATACATAACCAGGCTGTGACTGGCAAGAGGAGAAAACATTGTTTTCACAGAATGCATCTCTGGTAAAAAACAAAAACAAATAAGGACTGCACTTATGCACCAGTTTTGGTGTTAAAGCACAGTTAGACTCGTTCTGTTTGGATGATTTGTGTTCGTAAGTTTCCCACTGCCTGATAAGTGGATTAGACGAACTGTTTCCAAAATGCCCCTGAGTGATTGGGCTAATTTCCAGGACTGGAAGAGATGAGTTGGGTCAGGCCCTCTCTGCCTCGCTTACTCCTTCCTCCGTCAGGTGATGGAGAGCTTATATTTGCTGCTTCTTTAGAAAAAGCAAACAAACTGCGGAGGACCGGAAGAGGAAAGTAATGAATTAAGGCTCAAGCATTCTAATTCTTGTGAGCGAAGACTCTAAGCCCCCCTACCCCGACTCCTATTTAATCGGATGTAATCTACCTGCTTGGCAGCATTCCAATCAGATAGTTTCAATTATGCTCTTGTAATGCCACTCTGCGAGGAGGGGGAAAGTGCTGAGCAGAGCACTTTGCAGGCGATTTGCAAATAACAGCAAGGGAGTCTTTTAGAGAAATGACTGAACAGGAAGCCAGAGAGCTGCTCCAGTTGACAGCTCTCTCACTCTTAGGTTTTGCTGGTTTTGGCGGTGATGCTGTGTTTTGCATCCCACCTCCTTCTCTCTGTGACAGCAGCTGTCGGGACAGTAAAGTGCCACTGAAGGTGGCCTCCTATGGTAATACGGAGGTAATTATTTTCCACTGCTGCACCACCGTTTCACAACCAGGCAGGCAGGTTGGAGCCTTGGGAGCAGCGTGCAGAGGCAGCCTTTTCCGGATCTCGGTGACACTCGAAGTTATTGAGTTAGTAGTTTGCAGTCTGGGGGTGCTCGGAGTCAGCAATTCAGCGTTTGTGTTCTCCGTGTGTGTGTTTGCCCCTGATGTCAGCGGGCTGCTGGCCTGTCTGAGCACCGAGCGAAAGTTAATCTGGATGTCTGCAAACACGCGACCGCTCCTGCCCGTGATAAAAAGCCCGACGGACAGAGCTGGAGGACAGCGGTGCTCAGTAGTCTGGCAACATACGCTAAAGGTCGATAGTGTCATGTGTGACCGATGAAACAGATTGACCCGTGGGGCTCTGGTACCTTGTCACCCTCCACGGTCCCAGCATCTGTCTGCAGCGTGTCACCCTTGGGGCCCCAACATGGCTACTCAGGCTATTAACCTCCAGCGCATGAGGACGTGGCAAAGTTAGGACCGCTACACTCGCCTCTCTGTCACAAATCCACTCTTTACTCTGCAAGTTGAGAGGATTCACCTAGCTACCGGTGTCCTTTACCAGTTGTTAGTCGGCGGGTCCGGACACCGTCAGGCTCAGGTGGAACTTGGGGGAAGCTGCCACCCACCTGGATGGCTGCAGGGGAGACAAAGTGGGACCTTGAATCCAACAACTGTCACTGCTAACAATGTATGTCACCATCTCCGAATGGGCCATAAAAACCAAATAAATGATGGCCATTACTGTGGAGATTGTGATTATGATAATGAGAATAATAAAGGCGATCATCATTACGATCATGATGATAATGATAATACTGTGATGATGAATTATAATGAATAAATCCCTACCCCATTTCCTAAATGGTGGGAAATGTATCACTAAGAGAGGCCCGCAGCCATGCGACGGGCTCCGAGCGGGGTGAGGGTTATCGGTGTGTGCGAGTCATTTGAACCGTTTGTACTGCGGCTACAACCTCCTCTTTTTCACGGCTGTAACACTACAACATTGTGTCTGTGTGTATGACTTTCCAGCCGGTGTATAGTGTGTGTGTGTGTGTGTGTGTGTGTGTGCCATGCACAGAGAGCACTTCCCAGGAGACCTTGCAGTTTACATATCACATTCAAACAGCTTCTGTGCTCAATATCTGCCACTTCCACGCTCTCGTTTCTCACCTCTCCTCCCTCCTCTCTCTGTGTTTCTTTATTTGGACCCGCCTTCGTGAGTCATAGCCTCTAAATCAGGGCTCATTCTTCTTATTGTTGGTTTTTAATTCATTTGTTTGCTAAAACACACCGAGCCTGTCAGGAGGAAGAATAAAAACAGCTTTGTTGCTTTATCAAATGCACATATCGGACTTTATCTTTTTCTGATGAGTGACCTCTTGTGGTCAAAACTGCAATTAGTTTCCTCTCTTAAATGTGGAAACTGTGCAGCACTGTTCTTGTTTTTACACTTTAAATCCAGAGGAATGCTTTCTGTTCATCAGCCAGCAGTCAGTATAAATTATCTTATACATATCCATAGTTTTATATATTTTCTTTATATATATACAAACACCCATATTGTGGTGGATGGATTTATCTGCCCAGTTCACGTGAGAGTAAGTCCAGCATGTATTTTGCATCTTTTGATACAGTTTTGATTAAAAATAATAATTGAATTCTGAAAACATTTGTGTATAGATTCAAACTAAATACAAGAATATTTATGAAACTTAAAATCAGATATTTTATCATTTAACAGTATAAAGACCTCTAAGTAAAAACAAAAATTAAAAAGGAAATATTACAAAATTTAAATGAAATGTTTGCATTTTTTATATGTAGATAAAAACTGAAATATTCATTTAAATATGAGGATTTTTGTTCAAATAGATTTATTTATTTATTTTTAATGTAACTATGTAACATGGTATCTTTTGATTAGGCAGATATCAGCTCAGAAATCTGATTTTATTTTTTTTACGAGGAGAATAGAAAAACAGTAGAAACAGTATGATTTGCTTAATGTCATTCATTCAGTGATCAAAATAATTCTCTAAATTCTCTCCATTAAAAGTAAAATCATAAGTGCCAGAATTGTAAATTTATTGCTGTAAGGAAAGAAATTAATATTTATTAGTGTCATGTCCATTTATACCCAGCAAACACAGGTTTATATTACATGATCAAACAATAAATAAATGGCAAAACGTTTATCAATACAGAGTATTAATTTTAATACACAGGATTTGATGTAAGCTAAAGAGCAGATTTTATTTTAGTTTATTTTTTACCAGTTGCTTTGACTTCATATTTGTTTAGGTTTATAAATTACTTCTCCAAAAAGGCAAGAAAATGATCCTATATTTCAGATTTAGCTGCTTTAATATAAAAGCCAAAAAGACAGAGAAACATAACATAGTTAGAAACACAAAAACCTTTCTCATAAGAGAGGATAAAGCGAACGTTTGACCAATGAGCTTTTTTGTCCAGAGAAAATAAGAAGTGACTCAAAAATGAGGTCCATCTAAAGAGACGAGCCACCAGCACGCTCTGGGGAATCCATCACGGGTGTCACGCAGTGAAACAAGTGGAATTTGTCATTGACATCAGACACGTCATTTATATAGAAATGTCAGCATCGCATTCGCATAATGATGGAAACAACAACGCTGAGGGCTCTGGGCCTCGCACTCTGATGGCTGTGTGCAAACGTCACCAATAATGTGTCTTTAGTCTAGACATGTCAGGGCTCTGTAGGATCTATATCCACGCCTTTTTGTCAGCGCCTTCAATCTTCCCTGTTGCTCAAAGAGCTAAGTGCAAGAGATTAATAAGTGGATTTGTAATGCACAACCTCAGGTTTGACACTATAAGTCATCGGCTGTTTATCGCTTTGGCTTTCTTGCCTGATTGAAAAATGACAGAAGCTGAGTAAGTTAGTCAGCCGTGCCTTCCCCCCCACCACCCCCCTCTCATACTGCAGGACCAGGAGGTACAGTACACTGTGGCAGCTAATGAGCAGCTTGTGTCTTCTCTGTGTTTGTTTCCCTCCGGCAGACAGATGACGTGACGCAAACAGAGGGCTCTCAGCAGCTCCAGCTCCAGCACTCAGACTCTTCAGAGAAGCAGCAGCCAAAAAGGCTACACGTCTCCAACATTCCCTTTCGCTTCCGGGACCCAGACTTGAGGCAAATGTTTGGGGTGAGTGTCGCCGAGGAAAGCCACTTTCCTTTCAGTCTTCAGTCAAACGCCCACAGATTTCCAACGTTCTCCAAAACCTCTTTCTAATGAACGTTGTTACAGTTGGCCGCACCAACGTTTAGCATCAGAGGAAATTATTACAGCTTTATGGAATTGAGCCTTTAGCTTCAGTGAGAGAGAGAAACAATCTTACAGCAAAGGCAGCTTAGTTAATGAGTGAAGCCATTGCTGCAGCTGTCATCTAGTTAATGCATTGATTACTACATTGTCTGGGGAGGAAAGAGTGCCTTCGGAGTGTCTGCAGGTGATAAACAGCTCAATCAGTCACAATCAGCTGGTGAACTTAGCGCTGCACTGCAGGTCAGACACCAGGGAGGAGTTAGTTGAGCTATGAAACCTGCAGCTGATCATCTTTGACTTCAGTCCCGCAGAGATCTGTCCCATAAGATGTTAAACAACTTTAATTTCTTCTGCTTTAGCTGCTCACTTACTGTATTGTTTTTTTTTAGCGCGGAAAGGAGCTTTCGTGGAAATGAAATTATCAAACGGAATCGTTTTTCACAAGTTGCACGAGTGGTCAGCAGCAAACAAATGAGCTTATATTTTCAGAATACCGGGGGGGTCTTCATCAGAAATTCCCCCTCGCTCTCCGTCTCCTGGCCAATTAACGAGGCAATACACAGTTCAATGGCTCACCTTTGTGTCTCGCACAAGAACTGAATCAAATTCAATAACGATAATGGATCTGAATAGAGACGATTTCCAAAAAAATGTACTTGAAATGTTGCTCACTAATTGGACCATTAGAAGCCAGAGGCGTTAATTCTCGTCGTTATGAAGACAACATTGAGCTGATGATATTAATTACCAGCGAGCTCTTGCTGTGGCTTTATAAATGGCAGACAACATGGCTGCTTTCTCCCTCTGATTGTTGGCTTTATTGTTCCCAGCTCTGGTGCAGGTCATGTGGAATCCAAATCACCCCCGTAATTAGCTTGGAGGTTTTGTGAGCCTGGCCGCTGCATGCAGATATATGATAGAAAATTGATTGCAGCCCACCCAGCCTCCCTCAATCACCCTCCTCCCCCACACGCTCACATGTTGCCTGCTCCTTCCCGTTACTCTCCTTTTCACTCCTGGTCATTGGCACAGTGAAGGATTGTGGGATTGATTGTCTTGGGTTAGAGCTTGGCAAAGAGATAGCTGGTCCGCTCCACCCTCTGACACGGCCTCAACAATGGGGGGCCTTTGTGCGATCGGCGTGTGCAAAGCCTCATCCCTCCAGCTCTAATGGCTTCTAGAGCGCCACCAGCTCAATACGCCATTACTGTTCCGCATGAGCGGAGCCCACAGACATGCAGGCGGGAAGGAGAGAGGAGAACGGAGGTGCCTCCTCAGCCCTGCCGGGAGCTCAATCTGCTCCCACACATTCCTCCCCCCCCCGAGGAACCGACAACAACGGTTTCAGCTTCTGAAGAAAAGCAAGAGAGCTGAGGGTTGAGGGTGTGGAAAGACCTGGGAGCTTCTAACGAGACGCTGAAGGAAGGTCTCATTAGGGCATCCACGGCGAACGTTAATCAGTAATTAGAAACTGTGATCTCTGAGAGCTAGTGAGTGCGCGGGAAATGAAAACACTCCAAGCGCGGAGTGAGCTCTGCGAGGAGCCCATGCTGCGCTGCTTGAGGGCGCCCCTCATTTGTGCGACTGGATTCTTCAGCAGTGCTTCTCTTGGTGGATGTAAGGGCTCTCACAGCGTTCCCCAGAGCAATCAGCCCCTCCCCCGATCCCCCCTCACTGTCCTACTGTCACACTGACTGCTGTGCACGAGCATGCTCTGCTCTGGCCACAGCCGCGTAATTATGGGTTTCTGCAAAGCTTTAAGATATTCAGGCTAATCAAAGGTGGAGGCTCGACGGCCTCAATCTTGTTTGTTGCTTCCACACTCACAAGCTTAAGGCCAAAGAAATGCACTCTATCTTAATTTTATTCAGAGAAGGGGCTTCAGAGTCCACATCAGAGGAGGAAAATCTCACTTTGTTTACAACTTTTAGCTCCTTCACTGCAAATCAGGTTGTTGTATTTTTTATGAATGCTGATGTTTTAGGCTTTTCTGTTTTTTTCTTTCCAGGCATTTGAGTTTGTGCATGAGTTGTATAATCCTTCTTCTTTGTAATGCATTCAAAGTGCAGATTTTTTTCTGCACGGTTTCTCTGAAAACATTCAAAAGTATCAGCGTTTAAACGCTAAGAGATAAACGGGATGAAACGGAAAGAAGCAGCAGTGTGGTCACTGAACTTAAAGATCCTCTGTAGATGGATGTAGCTGCAGCCTCATACTGTAGATGACATCAGTCTCTCCCTGTCCTCCCCCCTCTGGAGACTCCTCCCATTGGAGCTATTGTTTATCGGCGCTGCTGATGCAGCTGTTTCTGTGTGTGTGTGTGGGAGGGGATAGAAGTGCATGAGATCAGTGGTGAGCAGCGAGCAGTCCCCTGCGCCATGTGGAAATCCACAAAGACGACTTCCTCTGAAACTAATTAATCGACGCCACAAGCCCATTACACTCGGTTAAAACAATTAGCATCTGCACGTTGCGTGGGGGAAGCATTGTCTTCTCAGGCGAGAAAGGGGGCATCACGCTGGGATATAAATGCCTGCGCAAAGTGATCGAGCCTGCATTCCCCCGCTCGAATCAGTGGAGCCGAGCCCCATACGAGACAGATGTGTGGATAGGATCTATGGAGTCTCTTTCCAAGAGGAACAGATATATGAGACGAGCGTGTGCGTGTGTGTGTGTGCTTTTAAATAACCAAGCAATTCTTTTTTTCTACTTGGGTGTACTGAGAGAGCTGCATTAGCTTTAAAAGGAGGAAGAAACATAAGTTTTCTGCTAACCCTCAGCTCCTTGAGCCCTCTCCAGCCAGATAATAGCTAACTCCTCCTAACCCCTATTAGAGGCTCAGTCAAACGATCCATCCATTTCCATTGAGCGTCGACCACATGGAAGGCCCATTTCTTCCCTGTTGTGCTGAAATGAAGGCGACGCGGACCGCTTGACAGGGTAATTACTTTTAATGAAATAATACGGCCATTGTAGACAGCAATTAAAAGTCACACTCGCTCCACTCATTAGAGGAACTTACAGTTTACTTTCATTCCTCTGTTTTCTAATGATCCAGAGGCAGGCCTGTTAAATCGAAAGGCTGGAGCACGTTAACCCCCGGGGACCGGCCCTTAGGTCCTGTTGACTGTGCGAGCGCACAAACAAAAGACAGAACGGGGAGCTGAGAGGGGATAGAGAGGTAGCACGAGACCCCCATCGCACGTCGGCGCTCGGTTATCTGCGAGTCCTCCGAACGGCGATGGCATCAAAATACCGTCTGATGTTTTTTTTGTATCCTTTCAAACAAGTAAACACAGATCAGAAAGGCTGTGAAATAATCAGAGATCAAGTATTTTTTCTTTTACAAACACTGTGATCTGATTTTATTGATTGAACTACAGAAAAGGCATTAAAGCAGCAGAGACGTGTTCTCCTCTCTAACCATGCCAACAACCTTCAAGAACTGTTTGCTGAGCTAACAAATGCAAATTGACCACCATTTCCTCACAAAAATAACATTTCCATATTGCACTAATGATTTTTTCTTTCTCCAGCCTTCCTTCTCGTGGATTCACAGTTAGTGAGGCTTTCTAACTCCATCTCTGCTCTTCTGTCTTTCTTTTCTCTCTGCAGCAATTTGGAAAGATTTTAGATGTGGAGATTATCTTTAATGAGCGAGGATCCAAGGTAAGTGAACTAGAACGCCAGCTGCTTCATTACCATGTACTTCTTCTGTTTCCTAATGATGGCATTAGTGTGGTGTGTACATTGGCAGAGAGTGGTGGTCTCTAAGCCTGGTCTTGGAGAGGCGCAATCACTGAGCCCCCGGTTCTCCTTCTCCCTACCTCGCCGTTGTTTTTGGGTTGTTTGTTGCAGCTCTCACCCAAGTTGTGAATCATTAGGCCTGTCAATCAATTTATTATTGAGCTGTTTCACATTTCACTTGATCCAGCAGCAGGCTGCAGGTCCTCTAGCATATGGATCAGAACCTGCTTGTTTAAAGAGTTGGACCTCCTGAAAACTGATTAAAATGGTCCTACTTTATTCAGATTTATAATCCCTTGTAATAAGCACATTTTAATCCCATTGCAGTAATTTTTAGGGCTGATATTACTCAACGTTTCAAACAGAACATCTTATGTTGGCGATATGTTGCATGCAGAAATTTCAAGGGGCCGGTTGAAGGATGAGGTTGGCCTTATTCTGCATTTCTTGTTATAAAAAAAAATAATAATCCAATCGGAGGACCAAAACTAACAATGTGCGACTCCCTTTCTCAGCACTTTTCTGACTTCCCCACTTATGCGGCGCTCGGCCCCGAGCTCGCCGGTTCCCACTCAGGTTGTTAGTCTTTATAAAAAGGTCACAAATATGCAGATTTATTTAAATAAGAAAGAAGCTCAGCATTTTTTTTTTTTTAGAAACATCGAGCTGCTGAAGTTTTAAGTAAACAACGCTTAACCAGAAAGCTATAGCGTGGCTGTCGGGGACTAATTTCTGCAGCGGATTAATGCAGGTTTTGGCGAGGATCGCCCCAACACTGAGTCAACATTATCGGCAGTTCGGGACGCTTTCGAAGACCTTCGCAAACTTTAGTCTCGGCTTATTTTACTCCTCTTAAAACCAATCTGCGCAGAACAGCTGAAATATTTCACAGAATTCAATTTGGCTCCTGAATCTTTTATGGAATCGGATTTTACACGGCATGGATTATTTATATCTGAAAGATAACTCAAACCCCCCCCCACAAACCGGGAACAGCAACCAGCCGTAAGAAAAATAGCCGCGGCGTTGAGGCGTTGCGGCAGTATCAGTCTCCTAACCACGTACCAGGACAGGTGAAGCCTGCGGCGAATGTGAACAGCCGAGTGCTACTCATCCAGCTGTTCGTTTAATAGAGTGTACTAAGCTCCACAGCTTTCCATTCATAAAGGCGACAGGCTCCCTGGCTGGGTGTTGAGGCATGAATACTATTGATTCCCATTCATACCTGGGAGTGCTTTTGGGCTCGTATACAGGCATGCAGGGCGCCCTGGAACCAGGAGCTGCTGCTGCTGCTGCACTCAGCCCCCTCTGCCAGACAAGATTGAGCACCGGATAAACCTGCCTCCTCCGCCGTAACAAGCATTTATTGTTTGTGCCCCACAAAGCCATTACCCACGATGCCTCTCTCCCTCGCGCACTCCGTGCTATATAATGAACCTATCAGGCCATTAATAAATAATCTATTTCCTATGAAGCTTTGGCAATTTGCATTCAATATGTTTGTCTCCTTTGAAAAATGGAGGCTCCACTCCCTCCTCTTGTAAGCTAATTATTTGTGCATGATAAAAAAATAAAAAAATATAAAGATAGAGGGGGTAACCACAACCGGGTGAGTGTCCAAAGGATTAATTTTGCCCTCAATTCCTTTTATTTTTATTTTATTTTTTACCGCCTTTTCCCCCCAAGGACAGGTCCTGTGTTATTTATGCCAGAAATAGCAGTGCTGGGATCGTGTGTGTGTGTGTGTGTGTGTGCACGTGAGATCGCACCGCTCGCCATTTCTCACATGTATTACATCCTGGAGCAATTATCAGGCAGCGCCGGCCATGCTCCCTGCTCCCCGACTCATACCTCTATAAGTATATATAGAAACTAAAGGAATGGGACTTGTTTGGCCAGAATATCTTAATGTCTTCACTACAGAGCCCAGGTCCAGCATCCCAGTCCACATAACTCAAGGAAGTGACAAAGCTTCCCAGGGGAGCGTGGTATGGAGAGAGTTTAGGGGGGGATGGGATGAAAATAAGACAAAGTTCCTGCAGATCTTTAAAAAGTCTTAAAAATCGTTGAATTCATCAATTCAAAAATAAGACCTTAATTAGCCATAAAATGTCTTAAATCAATCTTTCAGAAGTCTTAAAAACATTAACACATTGTAAGTAGGATGATTGTAATTCATCTCAAATAATAAAATAATTGGTAACATTTATTTTTTTAAATATTCACATGCAGAAATTCCCCTTTGACATCACGTCCTGTTACTTCACATGCAATGATCTCAACAACCGTTCATCTGAGCAACGTGATATTTGTTTTGTAATATGTTAATAAGGTTGTCTTTCCAACAATGCATTTACTTTTCTTACAAAAACTGGATGTCACAGGCACTTTAAGGTTTCATCTACATGTGGGTCCTAAAACTCCAACATTTTGGGTCGTTAGAGGATTTCCAGAAATTAAATTAAGTTTAAAACTGACTGAATGTTTCTATAGTTAGATATGGATAAAAACAAATGGTCTATTAGCAATATTTGAATACTTCAACCAGAATGAGTTTCTGCCTCATATTTTATATTTTGTCATTTGTGTTTATTATGAAAATGGTCTTATATTGAACTTTCGTTAAACTGTAGGAACCCTGTAAGAGAACAGGTGTATTTTAGTCAGGGTCTAAAGTTAATCTCCTCCTCCTCTATCCCAGTGGAGTTTTGTTTACAGTGCCGTTCACCTTGTTTCTGTTCAAATGTCTGACCTATTAGTGCAGCGGATTAGAAATAAGCAGAGGTCGAGTTGTGTGAAGAGAACTCCTCCCTCCCTCCTGCTCCTGGTGCCCGTCTCTTCAAAGACCTGTTTGAGCGTCCACGCTGTTCAACTTTTGTAGATAATTACGCCACTATTACAGCAGCCAGCAGTGTTGTTTTTGCATTCGCTCACTTCCTGACATTCACCTGTGGCACCACAGCTGTGCCGTTTAATTGGGTGAAAGCGGGCAGGTTTTGTTGGTGTTTGCTGCGTGAGGCCCGTGTCACCCTCTCCTCCTTGGATCTCTCTGTTTTGCTGTTTCCTGACACCTCACTAACTGCCTCTAATTAATCCGGCTGCTTACAACTCGACTCTACCGCCACTGCTGCTCACTTTCTCCTGTCTTCTCACCTCTTTCTCCTCCTTCTCCTCCCCCCTCCCCCTTTTTGTGTGTCCATCTTTTATCCCTTTTCTCTCTGCCTCTGGCTAACACGGCGCTCTCAGGGCTTTGGGTTTGTAACTTTTGAAACAAGCACAGATGCTGATCGTGCACGGGAGAAACTAAATGGTACAATCGTTGAGGGACGCAAAATAGAGGTGCTTTCATTTTCTCCCCTTTTCCCCCACATGTTGTCTTTGTTGCTTGCTGCCTTCTCGACTTACATATAAACCTGAGCATAAGCATGTGACTGCTGTGTGTATGTGTGGATCTGCATCTCTGAGAGGCTGTGTGTGTGTGTGTGTGTTACTCCAGGTTCATGCATGCATACTGGTGCAGAAAAACACAGAATCCATACGTGTTGGACAGGCCAGTTGTCCATCATCACCTGACAAAGCAGAATAAATGCATGCCCTCACTGCAAAAACTGTCCATCTAACCAAGTTTTAAACCTTATATTCAGCCAAAAAAAAACATTTTGATCTTGTTTTGAGACTGATTTACTAAACAAGAACTGATTGTGTCAGAATAATAATCTTGTTTTCAGAAAGCCTAAAAATTTGACTCAGATTAAGTCAAAAATGTCTGCAAATGGAGTAAGAAATTTTTACTTGATAAGATTCTTGAAATACTTGATTCGACACAATTTTTTCTTATTTCAAGAATCTTACAAAGTAAAATTTTCTTACTCCATTGGCAGAAATTTTTGTCTTAATTTGAATCAAATTTTCAGGCTAACAAGACAAATAATCTGACACATTCTGAAAACAAGATTATTATTCTGACACAATCAGTTCTTGTTTAGTAAATCAGTCTAAAACAAGATCAAAAAGACTTTTTTGCTGAATATAAGGTTTTAAAACTTGGTTAGATGGACAGTTTTTGCAGTGCTTCATCCTTTGGGTTCTTCTCTAATCTGAAAAGAACCTCACCCTCCTTCCACCTCCGTTTAATGTTGCCTGCAATGATTCTGTTTTTTGTTTACGACGAGCCAACCTCCCACTCAGCAACAGTCATCGGGTCAATAGAAAAAAAGAAAACTCAAAGTACTGTCTGTTTTTCTTTGGGAATACATTTATTTATTCAACCAATTACTGAAATTGTAAGATGTTCTTTTCATTTTATACTTGTAAGTAATTGGTGCATGCTCTCAATTCAGGATGGAATAAAGCAAACATTTTGGGGTTTTTTTTATGAATTATTTCTCTTTTCTCCCTGGTTTGCTGCTTGCTCGTGGCCTGCAGTAGATGTCTGGATGGAGTGGTAAAGATCTGTAATCACAGGGTGTGTGTTTTTGCAGGTGAACAATGCAACCGCACGGGTGATGACAAACAAAAAAGTGGCCAATCCCTACACAAATGGTAAGAGCCGAACTGTTTCATAAAGTCTGAAGAAAAGCGGGCTTGCATGAACTTGAGTTGTTCCTGTGTTCGCAGGCTGGAAGCTGAATCCAGTAGTAGGAGCTGTCTATGGTCCTGAACTGTATGCCGGTAAGCCTCCTTTCTTTTCTCTCTCTCACTACACACGCACTGCGCCACACCTGAGCCGCAGCCAATCCCAACCCCAAAACCCTGAATTTCTACAATCGGGTTCATCCTGAACCTACTGAACATGAAATTCCCCCCGTAAATCAAAGTGAATCTTCGAGCGGCTCAGATAAGCAGTGGATGATCCAAGCAGCTCTGAGTGGCTGAGGGAGCCTGAGCCATTGTTTGCGCAGTGTGCAACTGTAAAGCTGGGGAGGAGAAAGAAAAAAAAAAAATGATTTCAAGAGCAAGCGCCCCTGCAACTGTTATCAGATTGTGGAGGCTGCTGCTGTGGATGGATTTGCCAAGTGCGCCAGATTGACTTTTACAGAGCTAACCGAATAAGGGAGATTGAGTGAGCGATATTGTTGGCACCCACCCTGTCGAAGGCCACTATTCCTTCTGGTTTCAGTAATGGAGGAATGAGATGAGCTCAGTGGGGTTTTCCCCTATCTCTCCCTACCTCAACATGCCAGCTTTATTGCTGTATGTTATATGAACCCTTTGCATTTTAATGAGGGGGAAATGGTACTATTTCATTTGGAAGAAGTGCTGAGCACATCGCGCCACTTTAACGGCTTTCCTTTCTGCTCATTAGACTAAAATCTGTTCATTCCCCGGACAGCTTTACGGCGAACCTCTAAATAACTGTCCATGACAGAAAGCAGTCATCTATCATTTTTATTTCATCCCCAACCCCTCACCCTCTCCAAGCCTCCTCCCCTGCCTCCCACTCACCTCGTCCCCCCCCCCCCCCCTCCCACAACACTTCTTTGGTTTCGACATCTTCCTCGGTTGATTATTTATGCACACAAACATGCACACCTCCCAGAGTGTTGCACTTAGAGCCTCAAACAAATGCATTTTGACACGATTGGTAGGGATTTTGTCCAAAGCAAAGATCTGAGCGTTATGTAACTCACATAAACACTCATTTTCCTGCCCTACATGTGAACACACACACACACACACACACACACACACACCACCAGCACCTGCCCTGTTTTCCTAAGCTCAGACCAAAGCATGCCGGCACACAGAGAAAGATAACCTATGTAGAACACAGACACTAATACATGTCTCCTCTTTCATGCATGCTTTTTCCATTTCACACTCACACACTCTCTCTCTCTCACACACACACACACACACACACTCCCCAAATCATCTCATAAATCAGAAGGAGTGTGGTCCACCACTCCAGGCAGGGGAAGCAGGAGGGGTTGGGTGATTTATTGGCTGCTAATTTTTCAAGTCGTCTTGACATGGCGCTGGAGTTTGCCAAGCCTAAACGACAACATATGCTTGCCAGCTGGGAAGATGGGAAACATAAATAAGAGATACATTTTTGAAACAAAACCCTTCTTAATTTGCAGAAACAGACTGTTTTATCTAAAAAAAAAAAAAAAATACACCACTCTGATGTACGTTTTTTTTTCCTGTTTTAAAAAAAGAACATGTTGCAGAATTCAAGACGTATTCCAGAATCATCATAGTTCTAGTTAATATACTTTTGGTGGGAGTAAAATGGGATATAAAGGCGATTAATCACTGTTTATCAGTCCTCATTTCTGTGCAGGAGATCAGTAAAATTGGGAGCCATAAATCCTGGCTCGGTGACAGCACACTTCGTCTCCATTCGTCCTGGCGCTACAGGTTTATTGTCCTCAAAACCCATTCAGGAGAATGACGGATGAGAGCCTCACGCTGGCTCCCCACTCTCAACCTCTTCCAGGGTAGATTGGCTCCTCCTCCTGATGGAGGAGGGGAACGGGGGAGTACCTGCTCGGGCTCGTGGCACCAGCCCCTGGCTCCAAATCCCCCCCTTCAACAGTAGGTTCCCAATTAAATGAAAGAACTGGCATCGAGAGTTCGATCTGGCACAAACCGTGGTGTGCAGTGGCTGATAGGCAAACAATACCTGTCTTTACCTTCCTTCTGTTTTAATGTGCACTAATGTGATTTTAAACTCCATAATTCATGGAGATTGAAGCAGTATAGGTATGCATTACTGCACGTACGGATGACATGACGCTTTGATTCATGGGATGTATGTACAGATAGGATTAATTATCTGAAATGAAAACAAAGCAGATGCAGGTGATAATTTCACAGGGAGACATGAGGGGGAAACGATTTAAATAAGTAAAAAAAGAAAAAGTCGCCTGTGAGGCAGATCTGCATGCAGTGCATATTACACTGTTTAGCTCATCTTAATATAATTGGAAAACTTTTTCTTCATTACTCTTGTTGGAGGTTTCAGCACCGCAGACAGCTGTCACTTAGAAATGCCGTTATATGGCCACCCCCTCAGGCTACCACTCACAGACTCTTCTCTGCAGCTAATTCTAATGGAGACAGGAGATGAGTAGCTTTTCACTTACCATTTCATATTTTCTGTTACTACGGTGGAGTTTTCTTGAGGACTTGTGAAAAGCTACCAGCTGTGTAAATGACAGAAAAGAAAGGCTAATTGCCATCTTAATATATGTAGACAGATCCTCTCATTGTTGGAGTGTACTTTAGGGGGATAATTAAGCTCCAGACTCTTGATTAGATTAAGCTGTTTTTGGTCCCCAATGCGTGGATTAAATGCTCATGTATTTGAGCAGGAAGTATTAGAAAGATCAACCTTGTGGAAAATCAGATCTTTCTTTATGGGGGCTGGTTATGACCCCATCATTGGCACAGAGCTGGATTACCTTAGGTCCAACTGGCTCTGCAGGTATTGAGCTTCTTTCAAGTTGACACATATGACATATGAGGTGCCGTGTGACCCTGCCGCCCTCCAGCACATAACTCATATTTTCTCCAGCACCCCTCCCGGAAAAAGGTGTTTGACTTTGGTGGCTAGACCAGGATTGTGCTCTCGTACGCCGCGGCTGTTGTTGCTTCTCACGCGCTTACCAAGGTGTGACAGTGCCTTTGATTTATGGGTTATTATTGAAGCAGTGTAGCCTATCGCCAACTCATTATGAGTTTACATTCACATACATCACTGCATGCAGATTGCATACAAATTTTCAAAAAAAAAAGAAAGGAAGAAGCATTTTTTTGCTGGGGGATAAGGGAACAACAAACACCTTAGAAAGAGGTCTGCGTTTGCCCTTTAGCTACTGCACTCTCAGGTTCTCAGGCTACGACTGTACCCCACCAAAAAAGACTAATTTAAATGTCAAGGTCAGCATTATAAATCACTCGAGCAGGGAAAAGGGGGCACCCTGTAAGTCCAGACAGTGTGCCGGTACAATGGCAGTAAACAAAGTGCCCTGCCATGTTAGAAGGTGGGTGCAGTGTTGGGAATGTGGGCGTCACCTGTCCAAATGAGATGCAAAGTTTGAATATGTGTCTGGACTCACTAATGGAGCGTGATGTTAATGGCAGAAGACATTAAACCTGGCTCTGTGTTTTTAAAAGAGCCACTAATCTGTTTCTCTGTCAGCTTTATTGAAGCAGCGGGGCTGGAGTGTGCATTGTTCATTATGGTGCTCACTGGTTGCAACCAACTGTGGGGTGGACGCCACAAAAACACCAAACACAAGCCTATGGATCGCTGCTACGCTGGATTTTTATCACCGTCTGGTTTCTGTGAGGCAATCCTGGCTACAGCAGCAGGTTCAAATTGGATTTGTGCTGTTAACCTGTAGGGCTGGGTTAAAAAAATCGATTGAATCGATCTTGATTGATTTTCATTCAAATTTGGGAAAATCAATTCATAAGTCATGTGATCGATTTTTCCCCATGGGTGTTGTGTGCGATGAAGCTGCACGTTTCCATGTTGTGTGTCACTCCTGGCTTGCCATAGGTTTACATCCGGTTAACGTTCAGCGCTAATGTTAGCTCCTGACTACAAGTTGTCTGGATCAAAACAAAAGAAACAAAGGAATCACTAACATTACAGCTGATTCTCAGCTGAACTCAAAGATAACAGAGGCCATGATGACTTTTGTTTACAAAGATTTGAGCTCAGACAGGGTAACCAAAACTACTGTATGTAAACATCTGACTGAATTGTCCTCCACTTGTATAAATGTGTGAAAGATGACAGTCTAATAAAATCAGTTAGTTTTGTTACTAATATTATTTTTAAATTGAAGAAACATCTTAATGTAATTCACAGTGATGGAATGTTTTAGCTGAAGTTCTCTTTTTTTCTTTCTTTCTTCTTGGTAATTGAACAGAAGTTAACAGAAACATTACAAATATACAGTTTTCATACGTTCAAAAGAGTGGGCAGAAGTATATTTATATTATCGCACCTCTTCTCCTGCAAACTTATTCCATCACTTCTTAGTGATCAAGAAAATTATTCTTAGTTTCTTAAAAAACTAATGTATCCAACAACACTTTCTCTTGCAATTCCTTTTTAGTTTAAACCCTTTGAAATGTTTATAAGTTTACCAACGCACCAAGTTAGAATTAGTTTGCAAAATGAGTTCCTTTGAGAAAGTCTTCTATATCAATAAAAATGTGTTACTGCATGATATCCTTAACTAATTTAAAAATCAATCAAACTGAATCTTGGTGAATGGTGAATCGAATCAGGCCACTGTGAATCGAATCAAATCGATTTGGGAAATCTGAATGGATACCCAGCCCTATTAACCTGTGGCACAACCCACCTAACGATAGACAGCTCACTGTAACAGAGCCATCTCTGATTGGACCATCCCTGTGATGGATTCACTGAAAACATGTCATGGAAATGAGTGAGGAAGGCGGGGGGGTGAAGGGGTCTTTGCTGGAGATGACGAATAATGATGCTGACTGGTTTTTGATGGACTTGATGTTGGGGGATGGAGGAAAAGGGGAAGGAACAGAGAAAATTACAATTGAAGGAAGAGTGGAGACCAACTTAATCATGCCTAGAGATAAGAGTGTTCGTATGCACCTCTGCAGCCTGTAATCAGACAGACACAGGGCCGATTGAAGGTTAAACGGAGACGCAGCGTTCACATGAGCTCTCCTCTAATCTCGCTGTGACCGTTTTGTTGAACCAACACGTCTCCTGATCTCATTCAGGAGCCTCCTGGTCCCACTTTAGGCTTTAGACTTGGGCTTAGATGGTCTTCAGGAAGTTCTCGTCACATTTTCCTCTTCTGCAATGCCTAGGACCACTGTGCTAACCCACTGGGTGTAAACTATGCAAAAGCCACAGTGCGAAACTAGTGGCATTGCATCCATTACCTGCCTGGACTTCAAGGCTGCACCCCCCCTGCCAGGCATCAGGGAAGGATGCGTACAGCAAATGTGGATCCTTGCTGAGTACGGCACAAAGCAGCGAGCTGGGAAAGGGGAGAGTGCTCGATGAGGCGCACCTAGAAAAGATTAAATCTATTGTTTCCTTGTCTTCCACATAATGCATTCTGTCATAGGGAAAGCAGTGCCACACGTCTCTCTCTAATGTATTCTGTCATAAGGTAAGCAATGCCAAGTCGAGGATGTTCTCTGAAAGTCATTTTCTCTTCTCCTGTCTGTGTGTTTTTTTTTTTGTTTTTGTTTTTCCTCCACAGTAACAGGGTTTCCCTACCCTGCCACAGGCGCTACGGTGGCCTACAGGGGTGCCCACTTGCGGGGACGAGGACGGGCTGTGTACAACACATTCCGTACAGCTCCACCACCTCCACCAATCCCTGCTTACGGAGCGTGAGTACTGCAGTCTAAATGCATCATGTGTTACTGTAACCACAAACCAGAAATATAGAATAGAATAGAATAGAATAGAATAGAATAGAATAGAATAGAATAGAATAGAATAGAATAGAATAGAATGCCTTTATTGTCATTACACACGTGCATAATGATTAGAGCCACTCCCACAGCAGTGCAAAATACCCATTAAAAGAAATAGAAAAGAATAAAAGAGTAACAGGATAAAATTAGCTAAGATATGCCTACACATTTGCATGTACATGTGTATATATATATATGCTTATACCTACATATGTACAACAATAAAGAAAACAATGAAGAACAATGAGAGTCAGTTGTAAATATGTAGATAGAACTTTATTCATTTCAAAAAAACAAAACAAAATTCTACGTACAATAAAAAAAGAAATACAAATAAAATGAAATGAAAAGTAGCAGAGAGAAGAAAAAAATATATCTACCTCTTTTTTCTCAAGTATAAATTGAAACTATAATAATCTTCAGTTAACAAAACAAAACATTGAATCTTTTTACAACTACATATTAAACCATTTCATGTTTTTTTAACAGTCTAGTCTTTATCGTTCATTTAAACATGAAATTGAAAGATAAAGAAGAAATTAATTAGCATAAAGTTTTGAATGTTGTATTTATCCCTGTATTATAGTATCTATGTACATGTTCTTTATTTGTATGTTTGTTGACAAAGCCAGGATGAAAGCTGAAGGCAGCTAAGATAGTGTATTAGCAGGCAGATCTCAGTGGACTGTGACCAGGGTTTGTAGTGATCTCTGAGCTGGGTGCAGCTTCACACTCACCTCTTATCAGCAGCTGCCTGTGTGGTCATAGGAGAGGTCTGACGGAGGCCGGCTGAGGGCCCGGTGTAGCCGTCTATCTTTGATTAGATCTGGAACCGTCTTACTGCAGAAACACTCGCTGCTGAAACTGGGACTAGAAATCCCTCCCTCTCCCCACTCCGGGGGCCCTCCGTTGGAACCGATGGCAGCTGTTTGATTTATATAGCAGAGTCATGTGACGGAGCCGCTTTCACCGCTTCCTTTTGTCCTCCTCTTCTGTCGACACAACCACTGCAGCAGCTGGAAAGACAAACAACTTTAGCAGAGCAGAAAATTGGACAGGGAACTGAAACGGTTGCACCTTTCAGTTTAACGTGTCATTCATTATTTGTGATACGGCGCACCGAAGCTGCTGAAAGCTGACCCTCCATGAAACACAAATAGTAGGAATAGCCAGGGCTAGGATTCAGCAGGGGTAGAGCGAATACTCTAACTTTCCTTTTCTTTGTTCTACAATTTCACAGAGTGGTGTACCAAGATGGCTTCTACGGTGCCGAGATCTACGTAAGTACAGTTGGCTCTTCTTCGTGCCTGCTTCGATGAAACAGAAGTAAAGCAGACAAGAGATTCAGCCCAGGAGACAAAAAAGTGATCTCCTCAGCCCCCAGCTTTCACTCAGCCTCGCTGCCAAGCCGGCGTCGATTAGCCCCCTGTCTAGTGTGCCAAGAAACCCAACAACAAAATTTAAAACCCCCTCAGCTCCTCCCTCCTCTCTCTCTCTTAGTATGATCTCAGACTTTGGCAGAAAGATGGACTCTGACTCAGTGTCCCATGTCAAGTTAGGTCATTTACTCCTTCAGATTTGTCTGGCTTTTTAAGGCCTCCCTCCTCGGCCCTATTTTGTGTTCACTCAGAGGGCTTGGCTGGGATATCCCTGCCTGCCCCAGGGGGGTCTGCGCAGGCCTGAGTGGAGCCAGTTCCTTCCAGCCATCACCGTCAGGGAGATAAGAGGAGCAGCAGATAAAGGGATTTGCCGTCTCTCTGGATGTGTCCATGTAGGCAGGGTCACATCAGGGGGGGGCTGGGCCTGTTGCATGTCGCCCCTTGACAGAAAAATGCTGTGGAGGTGATGTTAAAGTGGACATATGATTATTTTAAATCTTTCTTTTTCACATTTAAATCCTTTAGTTGGAACTACACTGCAAAAACTGTCCATCTAACCAAGTCTTAAAACCTTATATTCAGCCAAAAAAGTATTTTTGATCTTGTTTTGAGACTGATTTACTAAACAAGAACTGATTGTGTCAGAATAATAATCT
>JARVGW010000194.1:16323566-16343268 GCA_031762495.1 Anablepsoides rubrolineatus
CACAATCAGTTCTTGTTTAGTAAATCAGTCTCAAAACAAGATCAAAAAGACTTTTTTGGCTGAATATAAGGTTTTAAGACTTTGTTAGATGGACAGTTTTTGCAGTGTACAATGCTTTAGTCTGAATTTCTTCTTAGTTTAACTTTACCAGTTCCTATTTCACCTGCTTTCTGAGGTGTATCTCAAAGCAGCTGGATTTGTTACTGTTCCTTTAAGGTTAGGTTAGCTTCAAGCCCCGCCCCCCTCCGGCTTCCAGACTGGTCCACTTCGATTAGAGAGTGTGGCTGCCCGATGCGTATCAGAAGCATTGTTTTTAGCATGTAGCATTTGGCTAAACTGATGACAGAATTCATTGGATTTCAGTCTTTCATCAGCTGCAATGTTTCATAGAAAAGGCAACGTTTGCAACAGCTGTGGATTTGAGTCATAAAACGATTGTCTAGAAAATAGTCTGCAAGTTATTATAAATAAATATGTACTATTTTATTAATCAAAATGTATACAATATTACAACTGTTTTCAGAATATAATTTAACACACCTTTATAATGAAGTATAGAAATAGAAAATAAATATTTTCAGTTTGTTTGTTTTTTTTCTAAATCGAGCGCATTCCAGAAGTTTATCATAAATGCTGCTACATGCACACATAAATGAGCTGACAGTACGGATCGTCCTACCGGGACAGATCGGGCAGCCACAAGGGGTTATGTTGTCTAACACTATAGATATATTTTATTTACAATTTAATTAAAAGATGTCAACAACTTGTTAATCCAGCCTTATATGTTGGAGACAATTAAGGACAATTAAGATGAGTAAATTATAGTCAGTAAGTCCAGATATATATATATATGGTAATTCTGTTGCAGATAATTTGACATAAAATGTGATAGAAAATAGAGAAAAACTGAAAATTCTGACCCAAACAGAATCTAAAGATATCTTTGCAGCACCAGGAGAGATTAAACTCAACTTTTCTGTGACCTAGAGACTCCAAGTCCACAACAAAATGTATTTAACAGCTGAAAAAGTGGATTTTGCAGGATATGTCCCCTTTAAAATCACCATTTTGACATCAGACCAAATGTTGGAGCGTGAGGAAGTGTAGTTTGTTTCTTTGATGGTAATGTTTTTGTTTTTGTCTGCTTTCTGCTCAGACAGCGAGATGACAACAGCTGCCTCTCACTTTCACTCTAACAAAAACCTGGTGACTGGGAGTGAAACACTAAGCCCAATAATATATGGCTTACACAGCAGCCCACATGATAGGACAGTATTTCACTGGCTTTTATTGCACAGACACCCACCATCATAGAAGAGATGTTGGCTGTGCTCTGAGTGATGCTTGTCTCATTCAGGCACCTCCAGCTAAGTCCTGTATACACTGATATCACTTGACCAAGGTCCGGGCAGCTTGATTCATCACCCCCACCATTAGTTTAGGCACTGACCACAGAACTGCTTCAGACCGGTTTGGCCTACATGAAGGTTCTGAGTGACCAGGTGGAAGGCGTCCTTTAGCCCCCCTCTGTGTCCTGAACAATCATTCAGAGCACGCCGGGGGGCTGTCAAATGTAGCCGGGATGTGTATCTCTGCACATATAAATATATACCAGCAAAGATTGCATATGCTAATACATATGCATGCCCCGTCACGTGAAACACGCCAGTGCACACATACATGATGGCGCTAACACATACTCGCCATGACAAAATAACAAATGTGCCGCACTGCCGTGTGCAGGATTTGACAATGTGGTGATTTATTGGCCCCCTGTTTGTTGGGGGGCTTGTTGCTGTAATCAGCACAGTCCCAAGGTATGCCCGTCCCGCAGGAAGTCATCTGCCTCGAGGTGCTGCCACTTCCTGTCCCTCTGGAAATCCGTAACAAGAATTGGAAGATTCGGGATCGAATCGGCACGGCCCCACTTTATTTTCACGTGCAGACTCAGGATGCTGGCTTTCAATCGGAGCCCCACCCCCACCCCTGGAGCTTAAAAATGAATGAAAACATGCATTATTAAAAGCCACCTATCTGCTGTATGGACACAGATGGGCACACACTCCTGTGGCACTAATAGAAAAACAGTAGGAGAACAGCTTCATTTTTCAAAGAGAGTAATAGCAGCACTCCACAATGAGGTCTTTAATTCCTTTCCTACTCTGGCAAATGAATACAGCAGTCCTGACTCCCCAACGGTCCAACTGTCTTCTGCCTTCTTACTTCATTTGTGAACCAGGGGGGTCGTGTAAAGAAAAAAAAAGGGGTTCTTTAATAATGTAGCAGCAGAAAGTCCTCTCTCTAAGATCAGCTGAATTTGGGGAGTTGGCTCACGTGGACTGCGATGCTGCAAGTGAGTTTGTAGTGTGACAAGAAGTTGAACATCATTTATTCCCCCTATTGCCACCTCCCTCCTCACACCATATATCAAACAGCACCCTCTGGTGTCTCTGTGGGAACCTGCAGATAAAGTGCTGCGCGGTGACATTTAACTATTAGGGCAATTTAAAAGCTCAGTGTCCATATTGTTGTTTTCTTGCGTGTGTAAGTTGTAACCTTTCCCTGTGCAGGTTGTGTTTAATCACTAATTAATACTCTGGTATTTCAACAGGGTGGCTATGCAGCATACAGATTTGCCCAGCCCACCACCACCGCTGCTTACAGTGACAGGTGAGGAGCTCTCTCAATCAGTACACGGAAAAGACTTACTGTATATCAGATGTGTGTCTTTTAAAAGCTTCTTTAAGAAAATAGGATTACCATGAAACACTTCATTTGTTTGTTTTTATCATCAACACTGCACCAGGATTACATAAACATTAGCAACAATCTTTATTCTTCAAATACAAAAAAGTCAAAGAAAACATCTTTATATTTAATTAAGTTGGAATAATACACACAATTTAACCCATTTTGTCTCATAACTGGTATATTTTCTTTTGAACTAGACTCAAAGTGAAACAAGAAGTGACATCAAAGGGGAACTCTTTAACAAAGAAAACTCTGATCTTTCTTTATTGAAACATTATTTAAACTCTGACTCTTCATCTCTTTTATAGTGACTCAAAATAATCTTAAACATCATCAGATTCTTCTCTACATGTGTTGTTAGCTTTCGTAACAACGCTCTGTTCACACGCAGACATTCCCCTTTGACATCACTTCCTATTATTTTACAGGCGAATATCTCAACTGTTCATCTCAGCGACATGAAATTTCTTTTGCAATATTTTATCAATGTCTTCTTTCTAAAAATGCATTCATATGTATTAGAAATATTTGATGTCACAGGCACTTTAAGGCCATGTTTTGAAGAAAATGCATTTTTCATCAACAGCAGGCAGGAGGAACAAAGTCCCTCACAGATATTTAATGTAGGATAAAATGACAGAAACATCTATATAGCCCTCGACAAAGCTATCTTTGGTAACGAGAACTTTACTGACTGAAGCAGAAAAAGCCGAGGACTCTAGGAAAGGGTGGCTTTTTGCTTTGCATAATTAGTGTTTTTGTAACAATAAGGAACATATCTATGGGCCAAACGTACAAATGATGAATGGTGGCTGCTTCCTCAGCATTTTACAATATTCTGTGAAGGTTATTTAGGGTTTCCTGAGGTTTTCTTGCTCTAATTTTATCTTCTCCATTAGGCATGCCACCATATTCTTTTTTGGCTCGGAGCTAAAAAAGAACGCAGACACAGAAAGGACTAACCTTGTTGGACTCTATGAGAAAAGCTGTGATGTGTCGTGACTCTCTGCTAGTGATGGGGGAGTAGGTATATCACTGTGGTATTTATGAATGGCCTCGGGTCTGCGGGAGAGGGAGGGAGGGAGGGCAGATAGTCTGGTCCAGGTGTGCTCCTTTTGAAGAGGCGTTGCTGATTCATTTCAGCCCCTGAAAGCTGTTGTCAGCTGGGATCTGGGTTGGTTTGGGAATCTAATCTGAAGAGGATTGAGCATGTCACTTGTGATAACATACACCCTGCCCGAGAGCCTGAAGATCATATCAATAATGTAAGATTTATCAGACCTCGCCGAGGCTCAAATTATGAGCGGCCGTGTTCGAAGAGAGGAAAAAATTGGACAGCAGGCTTGTTTTTTTTTTGTTTTTGTTTTTTCCTCAGTGATTTAATCCCTGTGTCTCTTGCCCATACTTTTCTCAAAGGTTTAATATATTTCACACACAAGTTGCTTGTTTTAGCTGTGTGATTCCATTTGAATAAGCAGTCATGCCCATTGAAAAATTCAAATTTGTCTGTATTGTATCAACAAAATGCCTAATAAAACAAGCCGGCCAATCACAGAGAAGAGATCAGCAGGATTGAGGAAGGCGTGTGAAAATCCCACAGTTCTCACAGGCTACATTACCAAGGTCTTTTGAGTAACTTAACAGAGTCCAGAACCAGTGGGACGTGTCGTGGGGGGGCAGCAGTCAGCTCTGTGACATTGGGCAGGCTGGTTTGAACCGCCGCTCATCACTCTGGTGAGAGTCATTTTGTAGACATATCCTTAGAGGGGCTTGTGGGATTTGGTGCTCACTGAAGATAAAAGGACTGCAGCATCTCGTGGCATCGGTTCTGATTTCACAACCTCAGGTGCCGCTGGACCTAACGGGGCAGAGTTACGTTTACAACCCATGTAGCTCGTGCAGAAAACGTGAATGTCGTACGTCTCGTTGTTTCCTTTGGGAGAATTTCTTCCCCTCTCTACTTTTTTTTTTTTTTTTACTCCTGGTTGATTTGGTGCCCTCAGTCCTTGGCTGGGTGTGCCTTATCTTCTCTGTGCAGACCCTCATTTGCAAGCAAGCACTGAAAGGAAAAAAAAAACAGAAGGAAAGTAAATAGAGGAATATGTGAAGTAGAATAAATAAATAAATAAGACAGACACATCTTGTCCTGTCTTAGAAGGAAATTGGAAGGATTAGTTCCAAACCAGCAACAATGAAAAGACAAGGGCATGAGCCCAGTGTGCAGCCTGGGTAAACAAGCTCAGGGGGGAAAGACCGAGCCCTCCAGCTCCAACTGTGTTCCCCCCCCTCTCCTTGCATCTCTCTCCTCCCGCTCATTACCAATTCCATCCTCCTAATCAAGACGACAATGACCAAACAAGTACAATTCACCAACCTTTGAACTCTCCTTTGTGAAACCGAGGCGGTTCCTGTGATGCAGGATGCCGAGGAGGGAAGTAATTGATTGTGTTAGAAACTTGAGGGGGGTTGAGCATTAAACAAGCGTGCATAATTGTTGTGTTCTCTGCACTTCTTGTCATGCAGCTATGGCAGAGTCTATGCAACAGCAGACCCCTATCACCACACAATTGGCCCTGCTGCCACATACAGTGTGGGGACCATGGTAAGTGTGAGCGCATCGCCCGTTCCCGTCTCCAAACATCACGACACCAGCAAGCACACACTTAAACAAAATAAAGGCCAGAGACTTTATTGGCCTCTGGTTTTTATTCACATATTTTTCATTGATTACGTTTTGTTTTTGTCATGCTCTCTGGCACACCCTAGTGGAACTGAGCAGTACTGTGAAACCCCTTGGCATGCTTGGAAGTTTGTTTTAAGACATTTTTAAATGCAGTATGTTATGCCACACCAGCTCACCTCATTGCATTACTGATTTGATACTAGTTCCTCCTGTATTGAGAATGTTTTTGTTCCATTTAACTCAAACTTTCTGTTAATTTCTCATCATTCAACTTGCTGTTCAGTGAGTTGGATTTTTTTTTTTTCCATTTCGCCAAACCTAAAGGGACCAAGTTCAAATATTAATGTCTGTTTTTAGCTAGCTTTTGCAGCTACTGTAACATCAAAGATGAAAAGTGATGATAAATAATAAAAAAAAACATCTTTTGGTTTTGTTTTCTGACCATGAGGGGAAAGGACTGGGCTCACAGACCAAACCCAGAGCTTTAAGGACCATCAAACGCATGCAGCAGCGTGCCGTGGGACATAAATAAGAGAGCAAGACAGAGAGGAAGGGGGAGTTGCCTCACCCTCCTCCTCTGCCCACAACCTTGATTGGAGGCGTGCTCTTTGCTTGAGAAACGACTCAAATTTACCATTCCGGCATGCATGCAATTTTTCAACAACAAGAAAAAAAAGCCAAAGCTTTCGGTTCCCCGGTGCAGCTGCTAGCTAAAAGCTTTCATTAATTAAGACATTTCTTTCTCCCCGTTCATTTACTTAATTAAAAATGTGCTTGAATGTTTTTTTATTCTTTCTTCTTTTCCCTCCAAATTTCCTTCCATTTCTCTCATACTTTAAATCGTCCTCTTGATGAAAGTAAAAGACGGGACCTGGCCCCTAAAAAAATAAATTTAAAAATCAGAGCTAATGCTGTGTGTGTTGGGAGCTTGGGGAGCTAACGCAGACTCGGAAGGGTGTGTGTGTGTGTGTGTCCGTGCGTGCAGTGTCAAACAAAAAGCAAAGCTACAGGGGGGACACTCTGTGCTGAGGCCAACATCTAATAAAGTCCAGAGCTAAAGAGAAATAAGCAGTTTGGTTCCTAATTCTTTAATCATATTTGATTAATGCTTCTCCAGCAGAGGGAAGTCATTTTTGCATTTAAAAGCTATACAATAATTAGTTCCTCTGAGGTTGGAAACTCTCTTTACTCATTTTCAGCTTGCAGACACATCTCATGCAGATAAAAGTTTCATACAAGCAGGAGGACTCCCTGAAATTAGGCAAAATTAGCCTTTGAAGACACACAGTGGCCTTTTGAGTTGCAATTTCTAATTGAAACCGAAGCAGACAGATATGAAAGGAAGGGTGGTGTGTGTGCATGTGCAGGTGTGCATGCGTAGGCCCACTTGCATGCTTTATGTGTCTCTGCCCTAGATATCTTGAGCATGGTGCTAAATCTAAGGGCTAATATCCTGTGGTGGTTTGCCCCTGCAGAAAGGTGCAGGCACCTCTGCTAGACATGAAAAGGAGCTGTGATTAAACCTCTCTGAACTTATTCTGCTTTTGGGTGAATGTCTGATGTTTTTACAGCCCTGCAAGAATTGATTTCTTCCTGTAGAAAAACCTAAATATATATATATATATGTATATATATATGCACTATTTTCCCTTTTAATTATTGGAGTTTGAAGAAAAATTGAAGCTAGTTTTTATATTAATAATAATAATAAAAAAAGCACCAGCTTAGCCCCAACTCCACCGACCCTGTTCCTAACACACACTCAGTCAATCAATTCAGCAAAAAAACAATTATTGGCTTAAATATATCAAACTATCAGTCTGCCTCATGACCATCCATATACAGAACGTCGCTCCAACATGAAAAGTCAATAACTTTAAAGGAAGGAAATTTGTAGAGAAAGAGAATCCAACGAAAGCTGTCACCTGAATACTGATTGGTACTTTTTCATCTTTGATGTTGCAGGCTAGCCTATACAGAGGAGGGTACAGTCGCTTCACTCCCTACTAAAAGAAAGAGAAAAAAGCGAGAAAAGACAGAGAGACATTACCCCAAACAACAAACAAAAAAAATCTATCTATCTTTAAAAGATAAAAAAGAAAAAAAGACTAACAAAACAAGTGAACACCCAGTCCTTGGTGGAGAGCTAAATCAAACAAAAAAGCTTCCAGGTCCACATGCTGAGCCCCTCCCCTGACACCCTCTCAAGCAGATATTTCTACAACAACCTCTTTGATGTCATCATTGGTCTGCTCTTGTTTTGTATTCATTTTTGTGCTTCTGGTTTTCTTTTGGGAACTTTTTATGCACATGTGCATTATCTTGATTGCTGTACATGGGTGCTGTGTCACCATAACCAATGTGAGCCTACTGCAGCACGCATGATGCATGCTCAGAGGTGTGTGTATATGCAGCTGCTGTCATCTGACTAAGAATATACTGGGACAGCTTCGTGTTAAAGACACGCCAAACGACAGGAATCAGGTCGACACCCATTTAATTCACTTTCCAACGCTGAACCATGGTGAAACCTTTTAAAAAATCCCAGCAAACAGCCCCGGTGATTCTTAGCTCAAAGACAGCACTGCTCTGATTGCTCTGTTTTTTCCTTTTTTAACATTAAAGTGTCCAACTGTTGTGCACTTGCAGTGGAGCCTTACAAGCTGTACAATGTGGAATGACAGCATGCAGAGTTAAGGGTCATAAAGGCCAGATTTCAGTTGTAGAACTCACAATGCTCATGTGGCGGCCCAGTCTCCTGCAAATTCTTTTATGTGTGACTACTCTGCAGCAGTAGTTGGTTGGGGGGGTTTTAGGGGGTAAATGTAACACTGGCAGGGTTGTGTTCAGGGACGACCATCCTATAAGCACAGCCAAAGGTAAATACTGCGGATGAGCATTTGCTTCTCCCATTGGCGGCTTAAATTCCCATCTCATCTCATGCTCAGTGGTATTTTTAATAATTTATAGGAGCGATCGGGAGTGAGCACGAGCCAAATGAAGCGTTCATTTTAAGCTTACCCAAAACTGCTCGAAGGGTTGCTGTTCTTTTATTTGACCTTGTTTAGTAAATGTCTTTTCTTCGAGCCAAAACGATAATCCTACAGAGATCAGTTTTTCTTACACTTAATAAGGCTCTTTAACAACCACAGAGGACACTCTGTTTGAAAAGTTCTCCCAATGAGCAGAACCTGAGGCCTACAATCGATAAAGTTCAGATTTTATACAAACACAAAAATAAAAATAAAATTTAAAAACTATGTAGAAATTTGTTCTAAAAGCTGCAGCTATATAGTTCTGTGGCTCATCTAGATCTAGTTTCCATGTTGGAGCGTATTGTATTCAGAGCAGAATGTGAGAGTGTTATTAAATAATGCAGAAAACTTTGACAAATCGGTAGCAACTGTAGCCTGTAAATAAGATTTATTAGAACAGGAGTGTAATGGATTATACTGTGGAGCAATTAGATCAGTTCATCCACAGATGAGCTGCTTTAAAACAGCTTTCATGCATGTTTTTCTACCTTTAAGTCAGTTTGAGGAAATCGAAATTCAGCTCGTCTTTTTTTGAACGTTTTAGTCGCGTGCACGCATTGCAGCGAGTTCGTCTGCAGTGTGCATTGTCCCCCCCGAAACGAGCAAAAAAATCGTCACAGGTGAAGTGAATTTGCAGCAGACTCGGTCGTGTTTGCCTCACAAACACACGGTAGCAGAGAACCTGTCCACACCAACTCTCACACAGTAACAGAGCATGGAGGTGGGTGGAGGGCAGCAGAGGGCTGCTCCTCAACAACTCACTGGTTTCTTTTTCTTTAAGCATCGCACAAAATGTTTTACCTCAGGATAAACTAACTGAACTTCACAAAGTAGAATACAGAGCTACTCACTTCTCAGCAGGCAGGACAGTTTTGTTTCGAACACAACCAGCAGGTTTGTCCTCTTTGCAACACCTCACTCCTCCAGGAGCTGACGTATGATTTTAGTTTAAGTGGAGAGAGACCCCAAGAGAGGATGATAAAATAAGACTGTACTGTATTATATAGATAGACATATACTGTATAACACACTTTATACACACACGTACAGGAAGATAGTTTAAAAAAAAAAGGCACCTAGGTGTTTGAAGACGTAACGTAGCTGTGTGTAGAGAGCAGAAGTGCTCGCCTCCTAGTAAACATACAGTCATTGCATTGGCTTCTATTTGTGCTCCGTGAGTCGGATTTAAAAAGAAAATCTCTGTGTAGCTACTGTTAGCTGTCAAAAACCTTAGTGCAGCTATGGAAACTCAAAGCTATTACCAATATTTAATTTTACGTGTACTCACAGAAATGTTTGTGATCTAAAACAAAAAAAATAAAATATTTGTTGCACTTTTTTCAACACTTTCTGAAATGTAACATATTTATGAAAAATCTCATATACAGCTAGTCATGTTTAGTCGAGATGTTAAATGATAGAATATTGTTGTATATCAAAAAAAAAAGATAATTAAAACACTATCATGAGTCGAGAAAAAAAAAATTCAAAATGACTTTGTTCTTCCTTTTCTATGCTAGTATGTATGCTCCACGACGTTTGGAGTTTTTATAAGAAGCAAAACCCACTTCCAAAATTATTTTTAACCATTTGCAAACAAGAGAGTTTCTCGTTCTGCAGCCGAGATAACGAGCGGGTGTTCAGTTCCTGATCACTATTAGGAAGGCTAGACTAGAATGAATAGATTTTATTTTGTTGTTTTTTTTATCTGAATGTGTGTGCCTATGTGCTATGTACAAACATACATATATAAAAGATATTTAAATATGCATCAGAATGTTTGACTGTTTAAAGGAGGAGGAGGAGACGCAGTGCGCTAACACACTGTTCGCAGTTAGCCAACAGTTTTGGATGACTTCACTCCTAGTCCCTGTAATAACATCAGTACATCAACACAATGACCTCTGACCTCAGAAAAACCAGCAGCAGTAAAAGCAAAGATTAACTACTTTTTTTCCACTTTAGCTTTAGAGAAGTATCAGACTCAAACCCACAATTAAATGAAACACTTTAAAACAAACTGCAGTACTCACTCATTTTTAACCTAAAAATTGCTGCAACAAAATCAAAACATTTTTTTAATGGGGATCCTCACTCAGGCTATTTTTAGCGCACGAGTCATGTAACTTTGTATGCTCAAACTCTCGTAGCAGCTCCATTGATTTCAATGGAACTACGCCGGTCTAGCTGTGTTTAAACTTAAATAAATTTGGGAAAACAGCATCAAACTCCACCAGGAGGACAACAAAACACTGTGCTACTGTTCTTGTAACAGTGAGTCAAGATACAAGCTAAGATGCTAGGCTAACTGCTAACTGCTGGATTCAAGCAATGGAATGAGCTGAATTTGATCAGAAAAAAGTGCAACCAAGGACTTAATGTCTGCTCCAAACATTTTAGCAGACATAAAATACCAACACTGGACCACCCAGATCCTATCCCTGCACTTTCTGTCCATAAACATGTACAGTAAACCTTATTGCTAGCTTTACTCCTAGTATCTATGCTAGCATCCATGGTAGCATCGTACAGCGATCTACTGTAGTCAGTCACAAATACAGTGATAATATTATACTTTAACAAATTCTAAACATCACTATTAAGTTTGTTTACATGATGCAGAAGCAGTGACACACATGATAGATGCAGCAAGCTAAGCTAGAAAACATCGGTAAAAACACCAACCTTTTTAACAATTCTGCTCCAGACAACCTTTCAGCTGAACTTTCCTGTGATTCCTGATGTCTAATGTGTCGATATTAGCTCCAGTTACGTCTTTTTTCTGTTACCATATTAACACCGACTCTCCGTCTGTCCGATCTTTTGAGCGACATGCGTGACGTCACGAGTGAAGGTCCCCATTGAAAGGGATTTTATTTGAAAAGTGCTTCATTAATTATTCAAATGACTTTGAATTCGATGAGTTGATTTTAAATACATCCTTTTATAACGTTCTTAAAAATAAATCGATGCAGCAAAACGTGACTGAAGTTTTGCTTTAAGTTCAAAGATCCTTTAGTTTCTTTCACTCAAACTTCCAACAGTGTTACCAGCCTTCTGACACAATAATACATGTCTGCAAACCAGACTGTGAACCAGCTTACACACTGAACACCTGAGTTGTCTGTTTACACAACACGTCAGCCGTCTTATATTTGAGCTGCTCATGTTAATAGTTTCCGTTAACTTTAAGTCATATTAACATTTCATTTTACAGAGAGCCTGTCAGGTTGTTTTACAGACAAGAAGAAATGAAAGAACATAACTCCTCACAATGGTAGAGTTTCTCTCAGAACTGAACACGGATCATTTAAACCGTTTATCAAACATTCAGCAGATAATCTAAACCATCGCTTTTATTATCAGAAACTACCATTATTTATTCATTTGTGCTCAAATATTAAGAACATCAAATTAGAAATCCAGGACACATTGTATCTTTAAGGAACTAAAATCCATATTTAAAACTTCTGTCCAGACAGGGCTGCATTAGGCTGTTTTATACAAACAATAAAATTAAAAAAAACGCAATTAGTTAAGAGATTCTCATCTCTTAAAGCTGGTGTTTTCCTCTGTAAATAGATTACTGCTTTAATAATAGTTTATCTAAATGATTTGTGGTTCCTGCTGCTAAAATGGACTTTTTAATCCATTAGGATCATCAGAGTGTGCTCATACACTAATTCACTTTTGGTAATTACACTGAATGTTAAAAATCATTAGCATATGCAATGCAATTAAGAGCAAACAGAGATGTGTTTATGAATGTAAGTTAGCCCAACAATCACCCGACTTTAACTTTTATTTTAACGTGAGTGAGTTGGACTTCTGTCCTAATGTTGTGTTATTACAGGGACGGGTTTGAGTTTGGTCATCAGGAGTAGCTCCTAACAGTCTGCACGGGTTTGTCAACAGTTTACAAGAAAAAGTTAAAGCTAGCGTTTAACTGTTTCAATGTCAGCTTATCAAGGCTTAAATGTTAAAAATATATATTCATGATTAGCAGTCAGTATTGTAAAGATCTAATGCCTTTTATTATGCTTAAAGTAAGTCAAATGTGAATTTATAGTAGAAATATTTAATTTTTTCTCTTTTTTTAGGTTTGTTTGGTTTTGCTGTATTCCATAACCAGCTTAATATGCAACTAGTCCTCTATTTGATCCATATGTTTACACTTACTAGTAGTGTTGAGATATGTTTACATATGAAAGAAAAAAAGATAACTTTATGCATCATTTATATTTACAAGTATTCACTAAGCCCTGATAAGCTGGCAGGTGAGTTTATTATTACACCTAAAATATTTGTACAAAAGAAAAACCAAGCAAAAAAGTTGCAGCACCTGTAAATACATTTAAATGTATATACACACAAACTATACCACGATTCTCTGAGTAACTGTTTTATATGTATTCCTATATGAAGTGGGGTTATATGTGTATTTTCAATTCAGCTGAACCTGTTCTTGAATTCATTGTAATTTCTATAATGAGAATATATTGTCTGAAAGGTGTAAAGTACTTTTGTTTTTTGAGTTAATTTCATAGGTAAATATATATTATGAGCCTTTTTTTCTTGCTTTTGTTGTCAGTATGTGACCTAAGTAACCTCTGATTGTTTTCTGAGTGTCAGAATAAAACAGTTATAAGAACATTATGTCTGCCTTCACACATGGATGTTGTTGCTCTTGTCCCTTTTATTTATTTATTTATTTTTTACAACAAAATTTGATTTGGGAATTTCCCCCCCAACCCTCTCCTTTTCTATATTTATGTCCTTCATAGGTGTGTTTTATGTTTTATGACCCCCCACATGCGAAGCGGGGGGGGGGGGGGTTGTTTCCATACTGTTTTTGTTGTTTTGTTTATTTTTTTCAGTGATTTTTTTGGTAAACTGTAGCACAGAAACAGCTACACCGATCAACATGAAATTTATCAGGGATGTAGATGTGTCCGACCTACACTGAGCCAGCCAACGGTTTTATGATAGACCCCATATTTGAGGAGGGGGGTCCATTTGAAAAGGGGGGGTGTGGATATAGAAAAACGCTTATAACTTAAAAACTATTCAACATAGGAGCGTCGAGTCTTTTTCAGCTCTGATGAAGGGCTATCTATGGGGCCCACCAATCAGTCCCCCCACCCAAAACAAGAAATCTGTTTTGGTGCATTGATGCTTTGCGTACATGCAGGGGTCCTATAAGCTACCACTATGCTGGATCTAGTTTCTCTCCTGGAGGTAGGGCTGGACAATATGCCCCCCCCCCCCCCCCCAAATTTGATTTTTGAATTTAATCGATTTTGCTTCCCACTTAATGGAGAAACAAATGTGTTTGTACTCAAACTGCCTTCAAACTGATTTTGCAGTGAGGTGTTTGTTGGTCCAAGTCGTGAAACCTAACCAGTTCCAGAAAACTGAAGAAACAGAGCAGTGATCCTCTTTGCTAGCTGCCATATTGTCATGTCATGTACCAAACGTCTTAAGGGACAGGTGGGGTGACCTCTGAACTACAGAAGCCCCAAAGAGTGCACTGGTGGGTACAAAAAATCTAAATTCTCCCCAAATTAAATCTTTCTAAATGGCAAATTCGAATTAATCGATTAAATTGATTTATCACCCAACACTACCTGAAGGTGTCTGGCCATACAGATAGTTAAAATTTATAACATAAAGAACAATTAGGCAATTTGTATTTAGGACCGAGCTTCTCAAACTGGGGTCCCAGGACCCCAAGAGGCCCATGAGCTGTAACATGTGGGGTCCTCAGAAATGATAATAAACTGTTAATTTTTCTTTTTTGTTTAAAAATGCTTCATAAATGCATAAGAGGAACAATGCACCAGTAAAAAAAAAAACAACTTAACTCAATAATTATTCTTATGTCATAGGGGTTAGAATGACAGTAAATCCTTTTTAAACTGGCATGATGTTTATGAGGGGGTCCCTGGAAGATTCTTACCCCTGTAAGGGGTCCTCAGACCCAATGTGTTTGAGAAACCCTGATTTAGGAAATATGAAAAATGTTGCTTTTAATGAGGTTCATATTGCTAAAAACTTTAGTAGTGCTTTGAAATTTTATATCATTTGGTTATTTTATGAAGTTTTCTGGCAAGATCAAAAACCTTTTAAAAAATAAAACTAATCAAGGTTAACTTATTAAAGACATTTGAAAAAATGTGCAAAACTCTAAATTTATGTTTTGACTCTTGATCCACATTCTACAACAGCAAAGGATAAAAATGCATGGCAGCACTGTTTCACTAAAACCGGTTGAGCACTAAACTAACAGAAACTATGTTTGAGGGATGAGAAGGTTTAGCAGATTCATAAGCATGCACAATGTGAGTGGATGAGGAGAGCAGCCCAGGATTCCAGCTGAATTATAATGTGTCAAAGCAAATTTATATCGACTTGCATCATAGTTGTGATCCATCACGATGCTGTTTTAAAAAGTATTAAACTTTAAAAAGAGCTGCTAGCCACCTCCTGAACGGTCTAAGTCACATGTCAAAACCCTACAGAAACACAAAGTGATGACTCAGCAGCACTGCTGTAGTGCAGAAACCGACAAACTAAATTAACAAACCAAGTTATCCAAGACAAATCTGATCAGGTTGTCTGCAGTGATGCTCTAAGAACATGGCGGCTGCAGACCTATCTGAACGGCTCAGAACCACCAGGTTTGAACAGACTTTGCAAAGACGCGCAGACTCCAGCACCAGAGCTAACCCTGAATCTTTCAAGTCTGTGGGTGATTAATATATTTGTGTCTTCAGTCCTTCCAGTTCCAGGCTGCCTGTCAGCGAGGACTATATGTAGCTGCAGCTCTGCTCCCCGCTGAGCTGGAAGACTGCGCCCGGATATTTTTGTATAGCAGCTCCCCAGTGAGCACGCAGTAAAGCTGAGGTATAGAAAGCTCCGACCAGTTCCACCGAGAAGGGATGGGCGGGGGGCTGTTTGGGTGGGGGGTGGAGCAGTTCACTACAAAGGCATTTTGATCACAGAGCCTCATCCTTCGTTTCTTTGTTTTTTTCATCAGAGGCTCCACAGAGCTGCTGCTGAAGATCCGTGTAAATTAGCGAGCATCAGTCAGGATGAGGGGGGTCCGGGGACACCCCGGTACCACGCCCACTCCATTCGGCCCCCATCACACCGAGACCTTTCACTTTGCTCGCTCTGATCTCAGGGTTCCTGCAGGTCCTTGAAAAGCCTTAAAAGGCATTGAATTCATCAATCCAAAAATAAGGCCTTAATTATCCTTCAGGGTTCCTACAGCTTAAGGCAAATTCAATTTAAGACTTTTTAAGACCTCTTTAATGACACTTAAAATGAAATTTAAGACCAACTTCAAGATAGATAGATAGATAGATAGATAGATAGATAGATAGATAGAAAGATAGGGTCTTTATCGTCATTGTACAGAGCACAATGAAATTACATTTCAGAAATGTAAAATAAAAACACAATTATTGACAATTTTACCCAAATTGCCCCTTTTCCATTGGTGCCACTTAGTGTAGTTTCAGTACGCTCAGTGTCGTTACGCTCCGTGTCGGTACGCTCACGCTCAGTGTCGTTACGCTCAGTGTCGTTACGCTCAGTGTAGGAACAGGTCAGTTCCGTTGCCTTTCCATTGACGTTCCAGTCCGGTTCCAGTGGGTGTGTTTTGGGTGGTTGGTGGAGGTGGTTTTTGGGTTTTTCGAAAAAAGTTAACGCGCTAAATGAGAGATGGAAACACATTGGCAGAATAAGTTCGGAAATTTAAAGAAATTTCTAAAAATTCTAATTGAAATCGGACGGAAAAACAATGTCACCGCTACAATTGATAAAATGGTGCCTCGAGTTGTTGTGACTCCAGTGACTCCACCCCCTAACCAATCAGTGATGAACAGTGTTCTGATGTTGCATTTTGGTGTCGACTGGGACCGCTTGGAACCACAACGAAGTAGGTACTAAAAAAAGTTCTGGTTCCGTGGATCTGGCCTAATGAAATGGCTTGGAACCGTACCGACACTACACTAAGTGGCACTATCTAAAAGAGTCATTCAGTAAATTATTAAAGGAATAAATAAATGTTACCAATTATTGTAATATGTGAGACAATCACCCTACAATGTGTTAACATTTTTAATACCCCTGAAAGATCGATTTAAGACATTTTAAGGCTAAATAAGGTTGGATTGATGAATTCAATGCCTTTTAAGAGCCTTAAAATGTCTTAAATGAATCTTTCAGAGGTCTTTAAAAACATATTGTAGCTAAACAGGCTGATTGTAATTCATTTCAAATGTTTAAATAATTAGTAACATTTATTTAGTTTTTAAAAGTAATAGACCAAATGCCTCTCAGAGCTAGTTGTTTTGTGTTCAAGTAAACATTTGGGTAAAATTGTCGCTAAGTCTTTTTTGGGGGGGTTTGTCCTGATGCATCTCATCCCATCTTCGTTTTTTTGTTTGGATTTTTTTTTAATATAGTTTAAGTATTTGGTCTTAAAATAAATTTCAAGTGGCATTAAAGAGATCTTAAAAAGTGTTAAATTTAACTTGTTTACTGGTTTTTCTCGGGCTTTTGTTATTTTCTAACAAGAACTGAATGAAGTCTTCTCTCAGCTCCCAAACTTTTTATAGTCGAGTTAAAAATTGTTCTTATGACTCTGTGCTCTGACCTCATGTTGAACTTTCCTCCTCCTCAAAGTGTACATTACACAGACGCGAAAGGTTTTTAAGGAAATGTGGTGTTTATTGCACATATCTTTATATGTTTGTGTTGTTTTCAAAGAGCTATTTCTAGACTTTCTCTGACAAGCAGGAAAATTTATTCTGAAAGAACTGAGCTTCTCCACTCTTACAGCCTCTCATTATGCACGGCTACGATAAAAACAACAAAATAAAAATAAAAAACATTCTGCATATTTACCCGTTTCCCCACTTCTCTCCCCTGTTTCTAGTAAATACAAAATGAAGAGCTGTACTCAGTATTGATGGACATCACAGATGAAAACAGCGAGGAGAGGAGAACTAGCTTTAAGAAAATAACACAAGAAGACGACGAGAAGGAGTCCCTCTACTGAGGCTGGCGAGGGAAGACGGGAGGCGTACAAAGTGGCGCCGCGGCAGTGGCGTCAAACCAGCCACAAACTTGACAGATGGAGTGAGCCAGTTTCCACCAGGGACCACCTTTTTGCCGGGTAGAAAAAGGACAGAGAAAGAAAGAAGTGTCCCGTTATTATAAAACATTTTATTTTTCTATACTTTTGTGATTTACAATGGTAAAAAAAAAAAAAAAAAAGTGTGTATAAAGCAGTATATATGTACAAATCTGTTTTTATGTTTTTTTTTTGGTAAGGGAGATGAACAGTTGGCCCTTGATGCTGATTCTGTGGTATGCAGGAAGGAGGAGGGAGGACCTCGCCCCCCCTCCTCTCTCTTTGGCACACTGCTCTGTCGCCGAGGTCGTGTAAAAAAAACTAAAAGATAAACTAAAAAAACAAAATGGTGGCAGGGAGAGCTCGGCTTTTAGGCAGATGCACTTTCTACGCTGTACTTCCTGTGGCTGGAGTCAAAGGTCAGCTTCCTGGTCTTGCTGCTCCACCTTCTTCCTTCCTTTTTTTTTTTTGTTTTTTTTTTTGGGGGGGGCAACGATGACGCCGCCGCTTCCTCCTTTTCTTGCGGCGTCGTCGGCCCCCGCAGCGCCTACTGTTAGCAGCGTCCCCCCGTGGATACTGTCGTGATGTCACTCCCCCCCCCCCCTTTTTTTGGCAGCACCATTGGGCATCCCCCCGCCTCTTCCCCCACAATGGGCGGCGTCGATTGGTTTACAGCTTTGGGGAGTGGGGGGGGGGGGATGAGCCACGGCGGGACGGTGAGACGGTACGAAGCCGAGCCTCCCCGTCTGCCCCTCTCCACGCCCCAGCAGAGGTCACTGACTTTAGAACTATTTCAAAAAGATTTAAAAGAAAAAAAAACAAAGCGCAGAAGCCGCTGACTTTTATTCACCTGCCAGACTTCGAGCCCAAGCCTTTGTGTCACTCTGCACCGACGGACAAACTATCAGACCAACGTGAAAAACAAGGTGCGTACAACTTACCAAGGATGCACGTCTCCATCTGACGAGAATAACTCATCAACCATCCATGTAACAAATTGAATTATTATCAAGTAATCCCATTGTATTCCATCAGCAGGTGCATAACCAAAACAGAAGCCTGAGGCATATAGACTTATGTCGCTAGATAAAACATTATAGAAACACAGTAGTGCCCATCCAACAGTATTAAGGAACGAGGGCTGATATGTGATTTCTTTTTTCTTTTCTTTTCTTTCTGTCAGTGTATTCTGAAAGTATTTGTGTTTTCTTTTTCAGCACTCAAAACTTTTGAACAGAAAAAAAAAAAAGTTTTAATTTTGTGGAAGCGGAACCTTAATTCTTTATATCAGGAGAGTCACTGTAAACGTGTTTAATCAAGAATGTTGGTTCAGTTTTTGAATGTATTTTATTGTCTAGGGTGTCCAATAAGTATGTATTCTTTTTTCTGTATATAAATATATATACATATCTATTATATGGGCTGTGGTGATGTCAGGGAATAGAGGGGGGGTTGGGGGGGTGGCAGGAAAGCCTCTGGTCCCTCCCCTCCCCCCCCACCCCCCGAGCATAGTTATCAGAACTCCCTCCGACTTAAATATGTCCCTGATATTTACTGTAACATGTGATCATGTGATTGAAAGTGTGACGGTGATTGTGTGAACTATCTCCCCCTGGAAACCCACCTTTTATCACACAAACACACGCACTGTGCAGCTGCTCACAGATCGACAACACATGCTGGATTTCACACTCGACACCCCCTCCCCCCACCCCATTCAGAGCCAAACATCCCACCTTCCTTCCAGAACAATAATTCCATCTGCTGTAACTCTGACCCCTCCTCTCTGGAGCTGCGGAGGCTAATTAGCGTAACGTTGTTGTAGGTGTCAGAAAAAAAAAAGTTATGAATATTGATTTTTTTTTTATTACTTGAACCAAAGTTTTGGTTTGAACGCGCGCTCTCGCAGCGCCCTGCGATCAGGAGACGGCGGGGACTCTGACGATGGTGACCCAGTTTTCCTGAAGAGCTCCGGCGGTCCCGCAGACGCCTCAGTTTACAAACCACAGTTTCTCACGCTGACCCCCGGTGGGCTGGGCTGGATTTATTGCATATTGGACATAACCTGCTGGCCCTGCCGCGCGG
>JARVGW010000194.1:16361630-16376935 GCA_031762495.1 Anablepsoides rubrolineatus
TCTGAAAACAAGATTATTATTCTGACACAATCAGTTCTTGTTTAGTAAATCAGTCTCAAAACAAGACTTTTTGGCTGAATTTAAAGTTATAAAACTTTGTTAGATGGACAGTTTTTGCAGAACTGATCAATAAAAAGTGATTTTTTTTCTGATGCTGTATTAATCTCAGGTTTACCTCCTTACACACACAGACTTCTATCAGGACCCTGACTGAAAAGATTTGTGGGATGACGAAGTGAGGACAGAACAAAATGTCCTGCTCTACAACCTCAGACTGCTCAGTTATTGTCAGGACGTCTCTCTCTTCTGTTAGTTACAGGTGACAGTTGGTTCTGTTGCCCCCACCTGCCTGACGACCACAGGGGGGGCTGTGAATTTGCAGGTTGTCAGTTCGGTTCAAGCCCGCCCCACACTACATGTCCAAGTGTCCTCGGGCGGGACTCTGAAGCCCACACTGTCCTGATCTGTGAATCATTGAGTGTGTGAACAGGTAAAAGTAGGTCGAAGTGTGAAACTACAGAACACTAGAAGTGAAAAAAATAAACCTGGAGAGAATATGTTTGGTTATTAGGTTCCAGTTTTGACTCATTAGTCCCAGAAATTTCTCCCTGACACTGTAAAGATTGTCCTTTTGCATTTTCGGTGAATTCCTGTGTGGCTTTCATTTGTTTTGTCACGAGTGAAACTTTCTGGGTTTTCTTCCATGGAGCTCATTATGATTTTCAAGTTTTCTGATTAGAAAGTGACAAACTTTGATCGTTGATTTCAGCTTGATTGGTTTGTTCAATCAAACTGTCAACATGGGGTCGCATTTCCTCTTGCGTCCACATCCTGGGAGGTTGACAAAGTCTCATGAGTCTTTTTAATAACATAACTGTGGTCAGAGGAACATGAAGATGCTTTTAGATGGTTTATAATCTCCTCAAATGGACCTTTGCTCTCTCTGCCCCATGTTCAGTGCGGTAAACAGAAACAGAAAATAAGTTGTTTTAAAGTAGACATATGATGCTTTTAAATCCTTCATTTTCACATTTACATCCTTCAGTTGGGTCTTTATAAAGTGGAACTACAAAGCTTTGGTCTGAATTCCTCCTCCTGACTTAACCAGCTCCTCTTTCACCATTTTTCTGCTGTGTCTCAAAGCAGCTGGTTTTGTTACTGTTTGCTTCAAGCCCTGCCCCCCTCCTGCTTCCAGACCGGTCCACTCTGGTTTGAGAGAAGGGGGGGGGGGGTTACATTTTCTAGCGCTGTAGAAACATTTTGTATGCAATTTAATTTAAAGATGTAAACAGAAAACTTGTTAATCCAGCCTTACATTAGATAGTTTGATGTAATAGTTCAGAAAACTTCATAGAAAATAGAGAAAACTGAGAAATCGGACCCAAGCAAAATGATTAAAAAAGCATTGGATCAATTAATTCCTTTAAAAAATTATCAAAGTAAATTTGTTAAAGAAATATGAAATTGTTTAATTTGTTTTGTATGAGTTACTGTTTGAGGAGTTGAATTTTTGTTTTTGTTTTATTTGGTTTATTATTGTTTGAATTAATATCAATTTTATTTTATTTTTTTTTTGTAAATAGGAGCAGATATAAGATTCTTTTCTTCTTGTTCTGCCTTTCATTTTATTTTATTTGTATTGTTTTGTTGTATGTAATGTGTTTTGTTTTGTTGTTTTATTAATGAAATGAATAAATTATTTATATATCAATCATCAACTTTATTTATAGAGCACATTTTAAAAACCAGAAGGACAACCAAATTGCTGTACAGTAAGACTTACGTTAAAACAATAAAAGAAACATAAAACACAGCAGGTTCAAATTATGTTTACATTTTCACAACAATTTTTGAGTCATTGTTCTGTTTTAAACTGTATGTAGACAGTCAATAAAACATGTTTTTTTACTATTATTAATTCCTCTTTTAAGTTGCCCCATAAGACATGTCAATTCGATCAATCACAGTAAGGAAAAACTCCGCCTCCATCCAAACCTCCACCAATCATGGGTAGGGCTGTCTCCTCCCACAGGACAACTTTACAACACCAGGAGAGACCAAATTCAACTCCTGAGATAAACACTTAGTTTGAAACATGACTAGACGGTAAAGATTAATGGTCTTCTTTGGGGACAAACAAATCTGCCCATAACATTTAACTACACAATTGTAAAATAAACAAAATAAAAACATTTTATTTATATTAAAGCCATGTAGATACACATTAGACAGCATCTTTTAACAGAAACATTGTTTCAATGAGCTGTAAGAGGACCAGCATCTGTTGACATGCTCTGTCAATCTGTTTCTGTGAGTAAATATTTAAACTCATGCAGTCATGGAAAAACTGTTAAATGAAATTACGCTCCTTTATTCTCCCCGCTGGCAGGAAGTTCTGCTGTTGTTTCGGGGTAATTAAGCCAACAGATGCAGATAAAGCAAAGTAACTACTGTAAATTTGGTTAAGCTGGATTGAATGAGATTATCCAGGACCAGGTGATAAATACCCACAGCTGGCTTCAGGAGCTGACCAGCTGACACAGACGCACACCTTTTATTTTAACACCCCCAAATTATATTTTGTTTCTTCTCTTGTCAAGTCGTTGTGTAGAGCAGTGATTCCCAACCAGGGGTGCGTGTACCCCTAGTGTTACGTGAGCATATTAAAGGGGGTACGTGGAAAAATTTACCAGGTGTGTAAAAAATGTATAAAAATAGGACTGAGATATGTAGGGCCTTATAATTTTCACAATGCTGAAAATGCAGACAGAATCGTGAAATTGACTAAACAAAATATAATCCAGTATAAAATGGAATTTGTTAGTTTGGGTCAGTTTCTGGTGTATTTTGGACGCTGCTGCTTCTGGTTTATTTAATTACTTATTCATTTTCAAGGCAACATATTTATCTTTATGTTTAATTTGAGCTTAAAAGAATAAAATATCTGATAATTAAATGTTCAATTTAAGAGGATTAAATAAAAAAATCATTTAATCAGTTGTACATTAAAGTTTAGGAGAATCATCATTATGTTTGACAGAAGGGGGTACAGAAGTTTAAAAAGCTTTGGAACCACTGCTGTAGGGTACATCATTCAGGGCCTGGAACTCTGCACTATCAGAATATCAGCAATCTGACCAAGGTCATGAGAGAGGAGCAGTAAATTTCTTCCAGAATAAGGCATAATCTTTTTCTCACAAACCTGACAGTTTGCTGTCATTCTAACCAAGGTAACGACGAGGGTGGGGGGGGGGTGGGGGGGACTTTTCTAAGGTAGTCAGGTGATGACACCTTGAATATGTAGCAGGAGAATCAGAGCAGGCCATGTTTCTCCTTCCTCTGTAAGTTTACGGCTGCTCTCACGGGCGCGACAGAGACTCTAAACACATTTATATTCATGGCGCAGCGCCGCTTGCACCCGTCTACCGTCCTGTCCCTGTTGAGGAGGAAAACTGACACGCCGTACAGCGAGAGGAGAGGGGAGGGGGGGGGAGGCAGCCATTGGCTCTCTTTCCTTGTCATTCTGTCTGTCTCCTATGGATCCCGACACCAACCTGGGCGTTTGTGTTTGTGTGGAGAGGTGGTGCAGGTGGAATGCCATTTGTAGCACACAGAATTGATCAGCGTAATTGTTTTCTCTTCACTCTCTCATGTCTGCTTATTAATTTTTCACAATTAGCTCCGAGCTACGGCACAGAGGGGAGCATCTCAATGACGAATGATGACAATGATAACCTCAGAGGTAAAGTGAGGCCCACGAGACGCCTTTTAAGGTCCAAACAGAAGCAGCAGTTTGACTTTGCAGGACGCTTGTGAAGAAATCAGCCTAACAAAGAGTGACACAGAGTGTTCTGGTGGCTCGGTCGGCGGAGGTGACTTCTGATGGTGACGTCGTTCGGGCTTATTTTGGATTTCTTTCTTACACGTCCCTCTTCATCGTGACACACTTCATCGTCACTTCAGGGATGCTGCCGAAACGCTCGACTGAGCCCAAAAAAAAAAAGTGCTTTGTAGACGGCCAACTTTTATCTACCATGGCACGGGTTCAAGAAGGTCTCAACAGGCTCCTCAGGAGACGGATCGTTTGGACTTTTCTGCACGTTGTTTATTCCAACTAAGATCAATACATCATTTCCAGAGAAAAGTGTGAAAGGCAGGAATGTTTATGACATGCTCTGATTGGTTTCCAGTGACCGGTTTTAAATGAATGAGCTGAAATTAAAGGAATGGAGGCAGTTTATGAATTCTTGTAAACTTGATGCTTATTGACTAAACAGGAACACGTACATTTTGTGATATTCTTGTTTTCCTTTTTGTTTTTGTTCATTTACCATGTTTTTTCTGTGGCAGCTCCTAACGACCTTCCTTTGGACATCAGACAGGCGTCGTCCCTGTCTGTTTTTAAATCTCTTCATAAAACTCATCTTTTCGCTCTGGCCTTTGTACACAATTTGTAGTGTTGTTTTTAGGTTTTATTTTATTGATTTTATGAATGTATGCATGTTTTATTGTGTGTACAACTTTGGTCCTGTGTGTTTAAAGTGCTCTATAAATAAAGATGTTATGGTATTTAAAAAAGATTTGAGTCAAATTAAAGACAGCTGGAGTTTAAAAAATATATAAGGATTGTAATTTTCTGATTATTTAACTTATTTATTTCCTGTCTTCTGCTCTGAATCTAATGATTAATACTAAATATGTGGGAAAACAAGCCAAATATTTCCACAACTACAAATCAGTGCAGAATGTCGAGGATTTATTTAGATTTTTATTTTAGATCCTAATAAATGAGACGATGTGGCACAGTGGAGGATGTCTGCTGGTTAGAAATGTGACAAACTAACAGAGAATCAGCAAACAGTGAAGCTGTTTTCTGAGGATTTCTTGTCATTTCAACAAATAAACTACAAATACACCTCGATGATGCATCACATGCTTTCAACATCTTTCTTCTCCTTTGGAGGTGAAAGCTGAGTTTCAAACAAAACAAGACAAATTTAAAGGTTTATTTTGCTGTCAGGTTTTTCATGAGCTTCTTTTTTCACATTACGGAGGTCAGGGGGCGGTTTTAGGGTCTCAGCTGAGCTGGTTAAGCCCAGTAAAGCTTTAACTCCATGGGATTCATTTGATCTGGTAATCAGGTTCATTTTTACACACATTCATGCTCATTTTGTGTCACCTGTCAGGTGAATCAGAGTGGGGGAGTGGGGACATGTTCTGGCAGTAAAGATGTTGGCTAGCCTTGACCTGGAGGACCGTCATCGTCACGAAGGGTTATTTATAGTTTTTACCTTGTTTTTAAAAGCTTCCTTCCAAGAAACATTAGTTATTGTGCTGTTTTATTTCATGCTCAGGTGGAAACAGTGCTGATGAGCTTTGATTCTACTTGTGTGTCTGGACATTCAGGAGAAGGGCCAACGCTGGAGGAAAACAATATCTGATCAAACTTCACATGTGAATGTAGAAATATTATAATAAATATGAAATTATTAAAATGTAGAGGCTAAAACTGCAGACACGTCACCTGTTGTTGGATTTGTTTGTGCAGCAAAGGTTGTTGATTTGATCAAATTAAAATGTTTAAGGAAGCTCAGAACTAGAGATTTGAAAAGTACCTGACAAAACATTAAAGTAGAAAAACTTGAACAGAAAAAAACTTCAGTTATTAATTGATTAAGTCATAAAACTGCTGCAATTAATTGGGAAATTATAAGTAGTTTCACACACTAAGATATGAAAGGTTGAATTAACTTTTTTAAATTGATTTATGTTTACTCAACTCAGTGTTGAGTTTATATAACTTTGTTTAGTAAATGCAACAAGTGCAGAAACGACTCCTTTCATGATGAGTTCTGACATGTTTAATTTGTAACGAGTGACAAGGTGTTAAATTTTAAAGTAAAAAGGTACAAGTATCATTTTTAGGTTTTGAATGTGACAAAATAAAAAGTGCTGAAGTTATGATTAAAAAATATTGGTAAAATTACAAATACTTAAGTACTGTAAATGTACTTAGTTACTAAATGCTCATAACAGAAATGACAAACTAGATAGCGGTAGCATATATGAATTATTGTTTTGGGTGGGGGTACAGAGGGGTCATTGGTGGGTCTAATGGATAGCCCTTCATCAGAGCTAAAAACCAAAAAACTGAAGCTCCTATGTTGAATAGTTTTTGAGTTATAAACAGCTTTGTATGTCCACACCCCCTTTTCAGATGGAGCCCCCTCCTCAAATATGGGGTCTATCGTAAAACTATTGGCTGGTGCAGTGTAGGGCGGACACATCTACATTCCTGACAAATCTCATTTTGATCGGTGCAGCTGTTTCTGTGCTACAGTTCAACTAAAATCACTGGAAAAAAACAATAAGACCCCCGCTTTTCTTGCAGGGGTCTTAATAACCAATCTGACCTTCTGCACTCTATATTCTAAAGAATCAAGGTTTCTTTTTTGATTATCCCTAAAATATTAAAATCATCTCTTATTTTTACAACTTTGTTAAATTGTTGGCCAAAGTAAAAAGGAGGGAAACGGGCTGGATTATGAGCAAAGTGGTGTGTTCACACTGTGTGTGGATTAGAGCACGCGTGTGCGCCTGTCAGAGGTCAGCTGCATGTGTGGGTAGCCACAGAGTCATGTGTGAGAGCAGCCTGGTGACAGCTGGATCAGTAACAGGGGGAGTGTTCTGGTTCTGCACCGGTAGTCACGGCTTCAGCTTAACCAGGGTCTTACTCTGATCCCCGCACTGCATGAGGATCCACATGAAGCTGAGAGCATCAGGAACCTCTCCTCCAGCCTTTATGTCACCTGCCACCACCAGGTTTACTGTCAGGGTGGGCCGGGTCACAGGGTCAAAGTGGGAATATTCATATCAGAATCACGTCGGGGGGCCTTAAGCCTCAGGTAAACACCCACACAGTCGCTACGGAAAAATGGATTACATTTGCAGCAGGACTGTAATCTTCAGCAGATTATTACCTTCCACATCCAGCTCACTTCCACTACCTTCACAGGAGCTCTCCTCTGACAGAAATCCTGTCCAGGTCTAAAAACCGCCACCAGGATAAATAATCGTTTTGTTTTTGTTTGTTTTTTTTAATGTGCCTGTCGTCATTTCAGAAGTGTACTACAGCAGATTAAAATTTAAACGTGTGGGCGGCTGCATCTGTGGGTACAAAGCGGGACAGGGTGGGTACAATGTGGGCAGAGGACGACAACAAGAATTCAGTTTTTCATAAAGTGATTTAAAAAACTGTTCTAAATGTGGGTCCCATGGTGGTCTGACCACAAACACTCTCACCAACTAACCTTAAAGGGATCCAGGATTAGTTGTAGCATTAGACTTTATATGATAAACATTTATTTTAACTGTAAAATAAAGACTGTAAAAATATTGTAGGCTGTTCAAGTTTTTATATTTTTAAGCTAAATTCTTAAAAATATATTACACAAACTGAGCCATTTTATTTACACACAAAGCATTCTGGCTAAATGATGATGTTGACAGGTCATCATGCAAGGCTGCAATGAGCTATATCCACCCTGAAGGTTAATCCTGGACAATATCTGACGATCGGCTCTTTTAAATGAAACTAGAGAGAGTTGACAGAGAGGAGAAGATAGAAACCACTCAGTCTGCAACTGAAAATATGGATGGAGAACAACAGTTTAGCTTGTTAGTTTGTTGTGCTAGAGCCGAGCTAATGCATAATAATAATAATAATAATAATAATAATAACTGTGAAAATGCTAGTGTGAATGCCTGTTGCTAAAAACTTTAGCTGAAAGCTACTGAAATTGAGCTGAAAATGTTTAATAGCAAAAGTTTTATTGTAAGTTAAACTTGGAAATCTGAAAGTAACAAAAAATCAGTCAAAAGGAGCAAAAATATAGCTGAACTAGCCTAAACAAGCTAAAAGCTAAAATAGGTGAATATAGCAGAAACTTTAGCTAATATCAGCTGAACATTAGCTAAAAGTGCAGCAATTAGCTGAATATAGCAGAAACCCTCTGTAAAAAGTCTATATGGCACAAAGTAGCAGAAAAAAGCTGAAGAATAGAAGGAAGAAGCAGAATTTTAGTTGAAATAGCAGAAAAAAGCTAAAATTAGCAAAAAAATGTAGCTAAAATCTTCACAATGGAGTAAAAGAAAGCATAAGTAGAACAAATTGTGTAAGGTTTTGTAAAGATTTAGAAACAATTTGAAGAATTTTAAGGTTGTTGAAAACAGCTCCATTCATTTTCAATGGCAAAAACGTGACTAAAAAAGTGAAATAGCTGAAAAAGTATAAATAACTGAAATGCCAAAAGTTATAGCCAGAATGTTCTGAATGAGCTGAACGTTTTGATGTATGAATTGTTGAAGTAGCACAAAAATTGTGGAACGAGAAAGAGGCCAAAAAATGTACGGAAGAAAAGATGATCATAGTGTGAATGTTGTGAGGCGTTCACTGATCATGATAATAATACATCAAAATTATATTGTGCTTTTTAGGATACTCAGACCCTTTCCAAGAGGAGACGGGAAAAAAAAGGCCTTATAGAGTTGGCGCTAAAGCTAACAGGCTAAGCTGAGGTTCTTCCATGAAGCAGATCTGTTGTTCTCCAATTACCAAAACTGAACAGCCTGAAGTATTTTTACAGTTTTTATTTTACAGTTAAAGTATGTGTTTATCAAATAAAGTTTAATGTTCCAATTAATCGCGGATCCCTTTAAGAGAAAACGATCATTTAGTCTACACAGATACAACTCGGAGGTTTTTTAATGTGTCGTGTGAAACAGTGATGAAGGTTAGGTCGATCAGAGAGCTGTGCATCGGTACTGGATGGGATTTCAAAGATGAAATTGTAATAAAGCACAACTGGATAGCTTTCCCATCTGCTGTGGCATTTAAAACCTGCCACTCCGACACTACTTACCCAGGAAATACAGCTGCTCAGTTCAGCCCCACTTCTTTCCTGCATATTTAAATCCTTTAATGCCACCCGAAGCCCTGACAGCCCTCCGATTGAGTCAACATGTGTAAATTTATGAGACGTTTTAGGACCACCTTCACCTTCGTCTCCTCCCCTACACCCTACACTTACACCTGAGTCTGAGCCATCTGTATAGATCACCCTAAATTTATTGAGATTTGACTCAGACAGGAGCTCATCTAATACTGGATCAATCATAAGTCATGTATAGTTCATGTAGTGTACACGCTTTAAATATGTTGACAGCAGGAAGGAAGGCGAACATCAGAGGAACTAATACCTGGCAGTGAGGCTGCTTGATGTGGCCGTGTCTCCTGGGTCAGCAGGGACAGATAAATCACTGCTGGTTTGGACTGCAAAGCCTCCGCTGTGGTTTCCCCCCGTTTGGAGGCGCTCACCGGGCCATGCTGTTAGACATAGACTCACTCTTAAGCCATTTCATGTGGCAGGCCACCATTTATCACGGGGGGGGGCATCCTACAGAGCACTGCTCCATAAAGATCAGAGCTGTAAATCAACAGACAGGTTACAGGATGGCCACAGGCGGGAATCTGCCACCTGGCTGAAGAATCAGAGCAGCTGAAGGAATCTGAAGTCCTGAATCCTGACCTTGAGCTCAATAACAGGCACTGGGGTCTGATGGTTTAGCTAACATGTCAGCAGCACACACAGCCCCGTCACCTTTAACACTTCTCAACAGGACCTTTGTTTTCTGTCTTTACTATCAACTGCACGGCTCCATTTCAGGTTATTTTCACAACTATCTGAGATTAGCATTTTATAGAAACATGGTAATCCTTTAGATGAAATCAACTACAGTAGTTTTATTCTTTGACTTCAGTTCATCACATCTCAACCAAAACAAAAAATAACAAAGTCCGCTGATTTTTGTACATTTCTGCTACACTTTATTATTTGTTCTTAGCAAGTATCTTTGGATTATTGTAATTCTTTGTATGTTGGTTTAGATAAATCTTCTCTGCATTGATTACAAGTTGTCCAGAACGCAGCAGCTCGTCTTTTAACAGCAACTAAAAAATACAAACACATATCCACGGTTCTGGCTTCTCTACATTGGTTTCCTGATCGTTTTAGTATAAATTTTAAAATTTTATTGCTTACTTTTAAATCTTTAAAGGGTCTGGTCCCATCCTACCTGTGTGATCTCATTAACAACCACACTTCAGTCAGAGCACTTCAGTCATTTAACCAGTTTCTCTTACATGTTCCTAAAGTTTAGAGGTGGTCGGGTCTTTGCAGTTTCTGCTCCAAACCTTTGGAATGGTTTATCTCTTAGTATTCAGACTGCTAAGACTTTTAAATCTCTGTTTAAAACTCATTTTTACTACCTGGCCTTTCATTCTGGTAAAGAAAAACATTAAAAACATTAGCTTTAAAAGAATCTCAAACTCTCTCTATTTTGAATTGATCTTGTTTGCATTTCTGTGTTGCTTTGTTGTTTTTGTTCATTTGGCTGAATTGTGAAGCACTTTGGTCAACTTTTGTTGTTTTTATGTGCTATATAACTGTATAACTTCCTTAAATAAGAATACAGGGTTCCTGCAGATCTTTAAAAAGTTGTTCATCTGAATAATGTGAAATTTGTTGTGTAATATGTTAATGTTGTCTTTACAAAAATGCATTCACTTTTCCTATAAAACCTTAATGTCACAGGCACTTTAGGGTTTCACCTACAACAAATTGGGGTTAAGACCCCACTGTGGGTCCTAAAACTCCAAACTTTGTGTCTTTAGAGGATTTCCTGAAATGGAATTAAGTTTAAAACTGACTGCTAAGAATGTTTCTGCTATAGTTAGATATGGATAAAAACAATTAATCTATTAGCAATATTTGAATACTTCAACCAAAAATACTTATGAGTTTCTGCCAGATTTAATTTTTTGTCATTTGTGTTTATTATGAAATCGGTCTTAAATGTAATTTCACTTGGAATTAAAAAGTCTTAAATTTAACTTGCTTTAAACTGTAGGAAGCCTGGAATAAAATAAGACAATTATGAGCACTTAAACATGTAGTTAAACACAAATTATAGCAGTTTTTATGTTTTTTAACAGTCAGGTTGTATTTGGGTTGAACAGTTTTTTATATTCTATTGATGTGAATCTGATGGAAAAGAGTGGACAGCATTAAGTCTAACCATTTGTTGCACTTCAGTAACCGGTCCGGTGTTAAAACATCTTCAGTTTGAGCCACAGTTAAAGCATCTGTTGCACTCTGACGTATGAAAGTTGTATTTTCCTTTAGAAGCCGGCAGACCTCAGAGGATATTTGCAGCCGCCTGTAGTTATAAGCCGTTTCAGAGAATCAGCTCAGAGCAGCTAAATGATTCACAGTGAAATTATAAACTGAAGCTAAATCTGACATAGTTTCAGAGACTTAGGTCAGAACAAATGCTCAAAGATCAGACGAGGATAACAGATGACAGAGATGCAGCTTTTTTATGATGATAATGATAATCTGGCTTACGTCCAGTGGAATAATCTGATTCGGCATTTGCAAAGTGATCAGTCAGTATGTGCAGGGAGGAGTTGTGGGGTCATGCTGGGTTAGAAATACTGCACATGTATGGATTTAAATATTGTTTAGTTTACTGAACAAAAGTCAGGAGGAACTGATCAATCAAACCTCTGATACAGCTTCATAACTAATTATAAATACTATATAATATTTTGTCTGACACAAGTATTTAACTACATTCTGTAATTAATAAATGTAATTTACTTTTTTTAAAGTCTGACAAACTCATGTGTGACTCATCAAATCCAAACAAGGGTTAAATCTCAAAGTGGTGCAGAAATAAGCAGATATAATGTTTGCATTTTGTCTAATAACAAATAAATATCTTATCAAAGCATCGTTGAATGAACTGTCTGAAATATCATCCTAAAACAATTTTAGAAGCACTGTTTTGAGCAGTAGCAATGAAAAAAAACAGATTTTTGATAAAACACCTTAAAATTTGGATATTTTCCCCGTGAGCTAACAAAGCTATGGGATCTTTCTAGTTAAGAAATCTCAATTTTCAAGATGTTTCCTCTTTATCGTTTTTTAAAATTCCTCTTTAAAATGTTACAAAAATAGGATTCAGACCAAATTGTAATGTACTATCATGATCAACAAGACAAATGAAGATATCAGGTATCAAAATGTATCTTTTAAAGGCAGAAATCTGAAAATGAGCTGAGGTCATTTTGACTGTTTGATGTGAAGGTTCACATATCATCAAACTTATCTGTGGCTGTGGGAAAACACCATAAAGCAGAGAGCAGAAGTAGAACTGGCTGTTATTGTGATTAACACCGCCCTCTTTCCTTCTGTGTGTGTGTGTGTGTGTGTGTGACACAAACACACCTTCAGATCTTCAACACTGAGAGAAAAGCCCCCTGCTGAGCCCTGATAAGACCACCGTGTCTGTAGGCTCGTTTCTAACAAAAACAAATGAATATGTGACACTTGTGTTCTGTTGGAGCTGTGAGTTTTTGTTAAATCACTTTGTTTTATGACGCAGCAACAATAAAATACATATGTTGTGTTGTATCTGTGATCTAAGAATAGAAGGCTAAAAATCTAAACAAATCCCTCAAAATGACCCCAAGTTGTTGTAAAACCTGGATAAGCAATAGTACTCTGAACACAGACAATATTTTAATGATAAGACCACGATGATGGCTGTTCATTAACAAATAAATATAAGGATATAAACCTCCCCGTTGATGGATTTACTATCAATCATTTATGTGTTTATCAGGAATATTTTAACAGATCACTGATGTAAACGACTGAACTAAAACCCACTGTGCTGGGTTTAAAACTGACTGCATAGCTTTAAGTTTTTCATTTGTGCTGCTAATCATTAGTTAAATAAATAATATTATTAATATATAATATATATTTTAACCCAATTGAAGTACGGCTCTTGAACCGTTTGGAGTAAATTCACAAGCTTCTCTATGTAAAGCCAGAAATATGAATTTTTAACTTCAGAAGTCATAATTTTGTATAATAATAATAAAAGGTAACTTGATTGGCTACACAGCTGTGATGTCAGAATGAAGCTCAGTGCTGATTGGCTGATTTTAGTCAATCAACCACATGTAGCAAGTATAAGTGGGACATGAGGAGCTTGCCACATATTCTGGGCTCTGGAGAGCCTAAAGATGAACCCAGTTGGTTTAAAAGAGGTGTCAATCAAAAGAAGACAACCAATCAAATCGTTTGAGCAGCCTAGTGTGAAAATTCAGAGTCCCTGGTAGTGTGGGTCAGGCTATAAAGAGGCAAGAAGCAACCACAAAGTTGGAATGTACCACAGACCAGAGGCAGGTTATGGGAATAAAAAGATATTCAGTTCAATTCAGGGAAATTATATATATTGATATAGTTCAAAATAACTTTAAAACACCATAAATAAATATGTCTGTCAGTTAAATGATGCAGATGTAAACTGTGGTGTTTTTTAATATGGTGATACTGAAAAAGGAAAGAGGAAAGTGAAAACTTTATGGTAAAACTACACTCAAACAACAAATATTGTGGATTTAACCAAAACAAATTATGTAAACTGGTTCCACTCAACTGAATTGAGTAAAGGTAACATTTATTTTACATTGACTTTAAGTAAATCTAAAGTTAACTGAAGTAAATGTGTTAATTCAGTTCAGTAAAGTGAAACCAGTTGACAACATTCTAATTCAATCCACCATATTTGTTTTTTGAATAGAAAATCTAATTAATTTAATTTTAAACATTAATTTCTTAACTCATTTAAAACTCAAAATAGAAAACTAAATAATGAGCTAAAGAGAGGTAATATTAATGAGCTGCTGTGTCGTCAGGTTAAGGAGCGGATGTGACATCACGTTAAGTTCCTGTCACGTTGTGTTAATGAGCTTCTGACGTCACGTTAGCAAGCTGCTCTGACGTAATGTTAACGAGTTCCACTGACACCTTTTCAACGAGCAGATGTGACATCACTTTAACGAGCTGCTGTGACGTAATGTTAACGAGTTAATTTGACGTAATGTTAACGAGTTCCTGTGACGTCATGTTAACGAGCAGCTGTGACATCTTGTCAACGAGCAGCTGGGATGGCATGTCAACGAGCAGCTGGGATGGCATGTTAACACCTGCAGAAATCACAGAGAACTTGATGATGGTTCTATTTGTCTGCAGCCCTGGTTGAAAATAATTTAATTTCTTAGGAGGATAAATTAAGATGAAACATGTTGTGAAGCTCAGCTGATTCAAAAATAAATAACAGCAAAAAAATAAAAAGGTGTAAAAATATACTTGATAAAAGAGCCAAAACAACTAAAAGTTATTTTTTTAAATAAAATGATGAGCATCACAATAATAAAAAAACAGAGATGAAATATGATATTTACAGCAAAATGTATGAGATTAGAAAATCCACAATATTCATTATCTGATTTATATTTATTACAGTGCACTGTGTTCCTATCAGCCAGGCTCGTGTCAGTGTGTGCAGACAATTCAATTCACCTTATCAACAATTTTTCAATTTATTGCAGCAGATAACGTGTCGGAGCTGAACGTGCAGCCGAGTATTGTTTACCTGTTTGAGTTATCAAGCTGTCCGGCTGTTCGATGGGAAAATAAGAGAGAAAGAATGTTTTGCTCCTCTGGCTGCAGCTGCAAGTTTATTCTGTGAGGAAAAGCTTTCCAACATGTGGCATCCACTAGAGGGGGTTAAGCACTTTTTTTTATGTTAAAGCCTCACTGAACAGACTAAGTGTTGGTAGTTATACTACTGATGATCATGTACTTGTTTACTTTTACAATAAATTATCTGAGCTACATAGAAGTTTCTTTTGTCATATGGCTTAAATCTTTACAAGACAAATACTCTGCCAATGAAAACATGAAAAAACAGGAAAATTACCTTTTAGCTATATTTTAAAATAAACAGAAATTAACTTGTTCATAAATCACACAAAATAAACATATTGGAACGAGTATGCTAAAGAAAAAAAAAGACAATGTTTTCTAAATTTATGCAGAATGGTAGTTTTAAAAGCTCCTTTATTTTAATAAAATGTTAAACTAAAATCACAAAAGATAAATGCAGTGTTGTATAAAATACCAAAAAGTGATACTTGAGTAAAAGTACAAGTATCTTACCAAAAATGACTTTGGTAAAAGTTAAAGTCAGTGAAAGTTAGGAATATTACTTGAGTAAAAGTCTTAAAGTATCTGATATTTTTTGTACTTAAGTAGGGGAGACCGGGGACAGTTGCAACACTTTTTTCATTTGACTCTGTTACTCAGAGATGGTTTGAATTAGACAAA
>JARVGW010000194.1:16379071-16389946 GCA_031762495.1 Anablepsoides rubrolineatus
CCCAGATCAGAGAGGATCTATAATCCCTCCATAGTTCTCTGGATCTCTACCCGAAATACAAAAATACAAACAAAATCGTCGGCTTTAAAAGGATCTTAAACTCTGCCAGGTTCAAAAACCAAAAATGGGCCTCAATGGTCTCAGGGGTCAGGGGTAAAAGCCCAAACACCTCTGACTTTTACTGATTGATTAATTGATTGGTTGAAAATGTTAGTGTGACAGGGTCATAAGCAGTAAAATCTTATAATCTACCCTAAAGCAAACCAGAAGTCAGAACCAGAGAAGTGTTCCTGTTTTTAAGGCCCTGTTAAAAGACGAGCTGCTGCTTTCTGGACAGCTTGTAAGTGATGCAGAGATTTATCTAAACCAACATACAAAGTGTAACAATAAGAGCATGACTCACTTTTTTCCAAGGTCTTTGGGAGATATGGCTTCACCTTGACGAAAAGTCTTAGTTGGGAAAAAATAGATTTAACAACTGTGTTTACCTGTTGAATCTAAAACCTCCAACCACCTGATCCAAACCTCAGGACCACAGGTGAAGGTAAATCCAGAGCCTTTAAACTGAACTCATGACTGACTGGAGCAACGCTTCTACCTGTTTCACTTTATATACATATATCAAGGCTGCACAAAGCTTTTCCCCAAAATGAAAATCTATTTGACAATAATATAATTCATGAAATACAAATACTTCTTAAGTACAGTCCTTTTATTTTAATGATTATGTCCTGCTGGAGTCTGACATGATTTGTTTGTGTACAAACTAATATATTTATACTTCTCATTCAACCACAGTTAAATTCACTCTATCTAGGAGGTACAATTTATATGGATAGTATTTATTTTTTACAATAACAAGCTGGAATGAAAACAAACAGAAACGAAATAAAAGAAACAACTTTCTACTTCTTGCCATTTTTAAAAAATGTAAGGAGTAGAAGTAAAAAGTAGGCTGATACCCAGAAATTCTACTTAAGTACAGTAAAGTATTTACTTCGTTATATTACAACACTGGATAAAAGAGAAATTGCAACTAAAACAGCACAGAAAGTGTTGAAATATGTTCCATAAATGATAAATAAATATTCCTGACAGCAGCAGGTAGTACAGGAGGGTTAAACTGGTCTGTATTCAGTTCCACTGCCTGCATCAGCAGCTCCAGTGACTCACACAGGCTCCTGTGGGTGACGTCATCTTTACCACAGCGTCAACCTGCCTCAGCCTCACAGCTTTACCTACATCTAACTACTTTAGAGCCAAATGCACAGGGTTATCCTTCTGTTCTTATAATGTGTAAAATCTTTCAAACCAAATAACCTGACAGCATCACCTGATGACACCTGGTTCATCCCAGAGATCCAACTAAATCTACAAAGCATCTCTTTAACCAGCTGCAGCAGGAATCTTAGTTATTCTGCAGGAATGCATATCGCCCGCTACCTGCCGGAGTTCTAAACTTATGTTGAGAAAATATTTTATATATATATATATATATATATGGGGTGCAACAATACACACTTGTATCAAACAATACAATTTTGTTTATTTTCTCAGCTTGTCTTCTGAAGATGCTCTGCATTGAAGGATCAGTGGATCTCTGTTCGACTACTCCACCTAGGCTGCATTTTTGAGTGCAGATCCACTGAGAAACTTGCTGTTTCAGCAACATTTCATTTAAAAACTGGACTTTTAAGGTTACAACCAATGTTCATACTTAATTTAAATAAATTACAAGTTAAAAAGGGCATGGACATTTCTCTTTTTTGTATCGAAAAAATATTGAACCGTGGGACTAAAGTAATAAACCGAACCGAATCGTGAATTTTCTATATCGTTGCACCCCTAATATATACATATATATGATTTTTTTTTTACCGTGTCTTGTCCAGCAACATGAAACTCAGAATTGATGTCTGAGTGTCCACATGAAGCCCAACAGTTTTACTTTCACAAGTGCAGAATAATGGCATTTCACCATGATGCTCCACTTGCTCTATATTGAAACATTTATTATAAATTCTTTAGGTAATTAGATCGTTATAACGGACACGTGGACTGAAAAATGAAATAAAGACTCTTTCCTTTTCCCACGTTTAAGCAGTAAGATGTTCTTGTCTAACAATATTTACAAGGAAGCATCTTCATGGAGCATCACATGATGGAGACAGCCAGAAGAGGCTGTCAAACACACCTGATGTCTCTTCTTTAGACTTCAGGATGTGCCGTGACTGTAAAACAAAAAATCTCCTGTTAGGGATTCTGCAGAACAGTCAGTCTGCTCCTTTAGTCTACCTGTCTGTCTGGAAGTGGTGTTTTCCAGGAGGAGCTCAGCCCCAAACATGAAACAGAGCCACACAGAAACAGTTCCTCTTGTGCAACACTGCTTGATAAGTTTATACACAACAATCAAGCTACAAGCCATGACGCCTGGCAGGGATTATCAAAGGATTACAATATATTCACCCCTCTGGGATTTCATCACATGGTGGATCAGATCCCTGTGACAGAGGACCAGTGTGTTGCTGCTGCTCGGAGCCACGAACATGACTCTGACAGATTTGACAAAGAGTTTAACTGTGTCTGACAGCTCAGTACAAACTGTGAGCTAATGTGAAACTAACACCACAAAGTTTTTCACCTCTTCCTGCCGAAGGAGAAAACAAAAACTTTGCAAGACGACAGCATGACTCAGTCTGATAAAAAAAGGGTTGTTTAAAAGTATTTCAGGTATTTTTGGGATGTTGTTTTCTTTAAAAATGTTACGTTTTGTGCAAGGCGATCATGCCTGAGCACCTTGAACCGCTGACAAAACTAAGCAACGCCATCAAACGTAATGTCACGAGAGAAATATTCCAAAGCCTCTTGTTCTCCATTTGTTGCATTAAATACTGGCCACCATCTGTTCCGTTGGCCTGCAGAGTAAAACAACAACAGGGAGCCAGCTGCCGCCTGAGAAGCACCAGCCAGTCCTCAAACCCAGATTGTTTGTAGAAACATTTCAAAAATATCAGTCTGGGATTCATTTATTTGGGGGCTTTGGTTCAGGAAATCAATCTCAAGTTTAGGCCAAAGTGTCATTAACCAAAACAACAATCTGAGTTTAAGTGGTTAAATAGAAAGTCAACTCTTTTCTTTTGCAGTTCTTACAGAACTTTTACATAAAAGTGAAGAAATCCAGTTATGGGGCGCAGACTGGGAAATGAAATGTTAAAAAACGTCAACATATTTTTCATTATTTAGCTCACTTTTTGAGTGTTAAACTTTTTTCCACTAACATTTTATTATTCTCACTGGTTGGTGAATTTTTTTAACATTTTATTTTACACTCTGCGTATGGGATAAAATTGAGCTTGAATGAAGTTGAATGCATCGGTTTGAAAATTAATTTTACTAAATTAAAACGAAATTTAATGATTTGAAAGATAAAAACAAAGTGATTAATTTGACCTATATGTAGAAAATGTTACATTACCATCACATCATGGATCACATATTGATCAGATGCTGCTGCTGAGTTACATTACAGAAGGGAAACTTCACCAAAGTTAAAACCTAAATCTGTGGATCTGTGTTTGATTACTCTGGCTGGCTTTCTCAAGGACCAGGATGTGTGACACAAAAATCTGAATTATTGAACTGAAAGTGAAAGTAGTCAAACTGAAGTTTTAATAAACCAAAATACAGTTTCAAAGCAAATTAATTCAAATTCAAAACTTTAAATTTATTTTCAAACCACTGCATTAAATTTCAAATTCTGCACATTCATCTGAGCAATTCAAATCCAATTCCTGCTGACACAAGACGTATCCCATATCTATGTAGTTACCTTCTATTTACCCACTTTGATTTATAATCTGTATCAACATAACAGAACCTTTCAAAAAGGTGTCAAGTACTTCATCTTTCTAATTTGTCAATCATCTCTGTTGACCCCTCCCTCAACCCTGACCCCTGCCTCAGGCAGTAGGTGAGTGAGATGGGTGTTGGTCGAGGCTCCTGGAGCGACTCCCCGTGGTGGCTGCCACCGCTGCTGCCGCTGCTGCTGCTGCTCTGCGCCATCGCCCTCTGCTCAGGCCGGCCCTTCGGCTTTCCTTCGCCCTCCGTCAACGTGGCGGTGGTGTTCAGCGGCCCCGCGTACCAGACGGAAATCAAGGGGCGTCTGAGTCGAGAGAACTTCATGGACCTGCCTCTGGAAGTGAACCCCATCACGGTTCTGGTGAACAACACAAACCCGCGGGCTCTGCTCACCCGCATCTGCGACACGCTCTCCACCAATCGCGTCCACGGCGTGGTGTTCGAGGACAGCGTTGGTTCTGAGGCCGTGGCGCAGATCCTGGACTTCATTTCCACCCAGACGGCCGTTCCCATCGTGGGCATCAGCGGAGGGTCTGCTGTCGTCCTGCCTTACAAGGTGAGTCAGACCGCTGCTCGACACAGAGCTTACAATCCACCAAGTAACACAGAAATTAGAGCTAGGCGGTATGACGGTATTTTCAGCAACTACACCAGTTTCACTGTATTTTTCTTTCCATAACAGCTCAGCTGATAATAAAATATACAAATGTTGCTTATTGACTTTTTTCTTTTACTGTAGATACCTCTGTCTGTATCACGGTTTCCCTCCTCTTGTACGTCTTTTCTTCTTTGCCTGGTTGTAGACAGTAGCTGTGTTTCCATTGACCATGAAAATGCGCAAATTAGAATTTTGAAAATAAATTAGCTTAATGAAAACACATCAATTTCGAAAAAAACTCCTTTTTTCGACAAAATGTTTCTGCGCTAGGATGAGGTGGTTTTTCGGCCGGATCGAAATTGGTGTGTTTCGCAAAACTGCAATGGAAACACTTTTTTCGCATTACGGGTGTCACGTGATCAAGAATTGGCTGTTTCTACTGGAGAAAAAGACAATGACGAAGAAGACAACAGGAAGTAAAAGTAGTAGTAAAATCACCAAAGTTGTAAAAGAAAGTAGTAAACTCACCAACTACAATTTCGCAAAAATGCAGCATACGTAGCCGCTCCCAAGTATACAAGACTTATCGCTCGAAAGCCTCGATAAGACGCTGACGTCTCCTCTGATGGTTGATGATGAGCGCTAAAGTCGTGGTAGCAATATGCATGTGTTTACATCTGTTGTTGCCATGTTTGTAATGACGTATTGCGAGAACAAACGTATTCACTTGTGACTTTAATAACATTTCTTACTTAATGGAAACACCGCAAATGTGAAACTGTATTTTTTTGCGCATATTTGCAATGGAAACGCAGCTAGTAATCATGCATTTTGGTCCGATCGTGAAGGGTTGAGCAAAGATCATTATCGGGTCTATCGTTGTGTGTTAATAAAACTTAAAAGGACGACTCACCTTGCACACCAGTCAACTCAGCTCTACAACAAAACTACTTTCCCCCGGGCTTTTCACAATAGAAGCACGTTAAAGTCTCCATTATAACGTTGCGCGTTAAATCTAACCGTGCACGTCACTTAAGAGTTGTTTGCTACATTCAGCAATGGTGAAAACGTGATGTTTTTTTTTTTCTTTCAGTTAATATAAGCAGCTGAAACACCACCCGCCGCCAGTTACTCCAACAATAACATTAGCATGCTAATTAGGGCTGCACAATATATCACAAATTTATCGTTATCGCCATAACAGCCATTTTTTGCATATCGCAAAAATGCATAAATTGCAATAAATGATTGGCTCCAATGTTTGCATTTATGTAGTTTCTCAACATCAGTCTGACAAACAAAATAGACCGAGAAACAACATCAAATCATAATCACTCCATTATGTTGTAATGGAAATTATGTATTAGTTGTTTTTTGCTCTGAAGCCAGAGCAGAAAAACATCAACACTTTTTATTTTATTTTTTTTAGATTTATCACAAGTCATATCGTCATCGCAATATTAAGCACTGTTATCACACATCGCAGGATTTCTTGATATCGTGCAGCCCTGATGCTAATGCACATAGCAGTGCTGCGAGGAAAAGTGTCCCCCGGGAAACAGTTCATTGGTGGCCGTGACGAAATGTTCCAAACCTGTTCAGGCTATTTCAGAAAATTCATATCATAACAAAAATAAAAACCAGTTTTCAGTACAAAACGGTATACCGCCCAGCACCAACTGAAATTCTTCTAAAGTTGATTTAACTCTTCTGAGCTGTTAATAAGTAGCAAAGAAAACAACCTGTCACTTTCAAATGACTGATTATCAAATAATCTGTGGAGAAAAGCATTACTGGAAAGCAAGAAAGCAAACTGGGAAGATAAATCCCTGAAAACAAATCTGCTGTAATCTGCTCACATCAGGTTTTAGTGAGTCTCTGACTTGTGAGTTTCAGAGTGACTCCTAGTTTGTGCCATATGTTGTGGAGCGAACAGCTTAAGAGATGCTGGTGACACACAGACGGTATGTTTGGGTTGAAGCTGGAGGGTTTAACAGCGATGATCTATGCAGAGGGTAAAAACAGCCACAAAAGGCCTCAGCTGTGTGGGGCAGACTAATCCTTTCAGAAAAGCTTTTTTTTGTCTTTCCTGCAGATACTATAGTGGATTTTGCAACAAATGCAGTAAAAAACAAATTAGGGGAAATCTATATCTATATATATATATAATGCTGACCAAACATTTTTATATAGAAAACAACAAACAGGAACATCAGATTTTCAAAACAAATAAAAACTTAAAGTTCAGTTTCTGGCAGGTTCTTTAAAAAGATAAAATAAATGCTTGGTTTGTCATTTAAACAAATTTATATTGAAACACTAAAATATTTTAGAAATAAAAAACTAAAAATGTTTAAAAACATTATGAACATTAATTTTTTTAGTCTTTGAAAAAGCATCTTTGACTTGAATAAAAGTCTTAGAGGTTTATTTACTTTGTTAAAGTATTTTTTGAGGATTTGTAATTTTACCAATTTTTTTTTTAATTGTTACTTTTACTTTATTACATTTAAAACCTAAAAATGATATTTTTACTTCTTTACTTTAAAATTTAACACCTAGTTACTCGTGACAAATTAAATCTGTCTGAACTCATGACAGGAGTTTTTGTGCTCTAAAATAAATGAAGTGTAGAATTTACATAATTAAATCATGTCAACTGGTTCCACTTAACCTATAAGAGTAAATTGAGGCAATAAAAATATTTTATTTATTGTTTATTGCCTCATTTTACTCAGATTGGTTTAATGAAACCAGCTTAATAGTCGCCCCTGAAATTCCTTAAAAGCCTTTCAACATTTTTTAGGGGAGCCAAATTAAAGCCGGGGTTCATGTAGATTTCAGGTAAATTTAAGACGTTTTAAAGAACTTTTAAAGACCATCAGGAATGACATTTAAGACCAGACCGACGCATTAACAGAATCATTCAAAAGGTCCAAGAATTTTTAACAGAAACCTTTTTATTGCTATCAATTTAGCTATTAAAGAATATTTATTTTAATACAAGAACAGTAAATGATTTTAATGAAACAATCATATCTGAGACCTTCATATCGACTGCTGTGGACCGTTTCCAACTGCGTGCAAAAATCATTGAAAACATACTTTCCCATGTTTAAACAACAAGCAGTGGACATGACTGAACTTCTTTGTTTTTTAGGGAGGTTAATAAGTCGCTGTTTGCAGGGGGTTGTAGCGGCAAAAAGGTCAAAAACATGGAAGTAAACGATGCCGTTTTTTGCCTGCAGTTATCACGATATTTGTAGTTTAAACATGTACCAAGACTGGTAGCAAACTACGCCCTTTATGAAGACAGATCACATCAACCTTTGATTACGATGCTTTAATCTGTTTATGCAGCAAACGCTTCTCGGGAAAGACTTGACAAAATAAAATTTAAGACCTTGCATGAACCCTGCAGTACTTTTCCCATTAGAGAAATTTATTTTTACCAAACTAATTTTCTGTTGAGGTATTTTTACTTAGTTATTTTATTCAAGTACTTCATAGACCTGTGAGACTAACAGTCATTTCAAACTTTCTGTTAAAGCTACAGTTGGATTAGAATTTATTAACGTTTTAGATCAAATTTGGATTTGGATCGTTATCATTTTTGTGAGAAACAAGTAGACATAAGATCTCAGGAGATTCTCTAATTCCTTCATGTCTGCAGACGTTTCCTCTGTCAGCTGCATCCACTTCACACAACATGCTGTGATGTCACCAGGGTTAGAAAAGAGACGTCAGTCAGCAGCTACCACCTCCCGCTGCTCATTTACACGCCAATGATTCTCACTTACGGACAGATAAAGCAAATCAATCATTAGAAATATTAGAACAAACAAAGGGAATGTGAATTAGGGTGGTTAAATGTGGAAATGAATCACTGCTCTTCACTCTTCATCAGTCATTAAAAGATATTGAGATGATTAATACGTGCCATTTAGCGCAAGCAATAAAACTGCCTTTCAGAGCAGTAATGCATGCATTATTAATATGAAGCTCCCCTGCTGGAAACCAGACAATCTTCTGCCTCTGATTGACACCTGATGGCCCCGAGACCCAACAACACGCATCAGAACAAGACGCAGGAAGGCAACGTGAAACTGTTAAAGTACAAAGCAGGAAATCTGATGGTTCTGTGAAAAGGTAACATGTTATAATAGTAAAATTCAGCTCAAGCAAATAAGTACCAAACTGTGTAGTAAAACATTCAAGTTTTTACCTTCCTAAATGTACCTCTCAGTTTTTATTTATAAGTCACTTCATAATCACAGAACCTCCTGTTGAGAGATTTATGTGCTGCTGTCAGAGCTGTTTCACAAAGCAATGAAGCTCGTTCATTTTTTACCCCCAAACTTATCACTGAAATCAGGGTTTGATCTTTTAAAAAGTGACAGGTTGAAATGAAGCGATCTAACTTCTCGGTTCATTTCCCTCTGATGATTAGTAACATCGCAGCACGTTACCTGTCTGGTTTTAGTGATTTAGTGGGATATTTTAGCTAAAGCATTCGGCACAATTACCTGAGACAAACACCATGTTGGACTCCACAGTTAAACTCATTCAAACTGACAGATACATGTTAGTTTCATATAAATGAGAAATATATTATTCCCTCAGTCTGCAAACAGGGAACATTTCAACAGTAATAACTGAGAGAAATCACTGAAGTGTGGTTTAAAAACAAGATGACTTATTTAGTAATATGTTCAACATGTTTTTAAATCTGAGGGACTAAATATTTGATTTGCCCTTGCTCAATGACACATGAGCTACACGATGCATGATGAAACTGACGGCTGTTAACTCCGTTCAGAACCAAAAAGACCCCCAGACGTCTGATGGGTCTCAAAGCAATTAAACATTCATGGCGGGTATTTTAGTTCTACAATTGCTGGACACACGTATAGGAAAATTTTTACCTCCGTCTTATAAATTTAGTTCTATTTCCTGAGTCAAAGCTTCCTCTGAGGCATTCATTCTGCAAACGGACAGATGACATCGAGCAAGAAGAGCTTTCAGAGAACAAAATGTAAGTCGGGCACGAACAAAACCGTGATTGTCTTTGCAGGAACATGAGCCTGAGGCTGTTCTCCAAACTAGAGCAGTCCTTTTTTATTCTCCTCAGTCTACTGTTTGAACTCACTTGTCTCCATCGTCACATCCTGCGTTTTAAAACCAGCGACAGTTTTTGAGTGACTTGTTTCAACTAAAGACACTTCAGAGCAGTCAAACAGAACAGCTTCCAGTGTTGGACTCTAGTGATTTCAATCCTGCTGATATATTTTTTAAACCACATGTTTGTCATTCGTGCAGATAGTACAAATGATGTGTAAAATTAATTATAAGTAAATCTATCAACAATTAACATTTGTCACTTTGCAATTAGTGCTGGAAGATGACGTGTTTTTGTGAACACCACACTATCACTATCAAGCCCAATGGTAGAAGGTAACGCTAACTCTTGTTTAATCACCTGAAACACAGACATAAACCAGAGTATGAGGAATAAGCACATGGTTGGCCACATGCAAGCGCACATCTATTAATCATCATCATATTAATTGTTATCGGCTAAATGCCACAATTAATCATGCAAATTTTTTTATGTCAGTATTTCCCAATTATATGGACAAACATTGAGAGGTCCAAAGCAGGACAACAAAAGTAAAAACTATAAAAAAAAACCTGAAAAACCATTTGTGAAGAAAAATCAATGGTATACCCACAAATACACGTTAAAGTGATCCACGATTACACACAACATTAGAAAGTATTTCATAAATATTGACTTAAACTGTAAAACAAAGACTGTAAAAATATTATAGGCTGTTTTTTTTTTTATTTGTTCGTTATAGATTCGCTAGCCTGGTAAAAACCAGACCCTTTATTTGTTTATTTTTTATTGTTATTAGATTATTTATAAGAACAGTGCCCATTAATCAACATTATCACAATACATGGCAGTGTAAATATGCAAGAGTTAGCACAGTAGCTAAATTTCATCCCTTGTTCTACAAGTATGCACAAAACAGAACACCTCACTATACAATTAATAACAAAACCCAGTACAAAGAAAATAACAGATAAAAAAAATAAATAAATAAATAAATATATATATAAATAAAAAAATAAAATAAAAACAAAATTGAAAAGGAGAAGGGAAAAACCACACTTGTCCTTCATTTTGCTTTGTACGAGGGTCTCGACTCTCTACTATAGAGAAGTGATTCTTGCTGGAGGCGTGGCTTCTGCTGAAGTTTAAAATGATGACGTAAGTGTGCCAGCTCTACTGTGAAGGAGGCTAAGCTAAGAGGCTAACTGGAAATGAATGATTTGAAGCTACAAAAACAAAGCTGCAGCCGAGCGGAGCGGCGGTCCGACCTCTCAGCGGACACAGACACGGAGCCAGAGGC
>JARVGW010000194.1:16393932-16412224 GCA_031762495.1 Anablepsoides rubrolineatus
TGTGCATGCACGGATTGTTCTGTGCATGTATGGATTGTTCTGTGCACATGTGATAATATTGAGACCAATCTAGCTCCATAACTGCCTGCTGCGAGGTGGAGGCACACATATGTTGCATCAAGAAGCCGTGTCCAGAAGTCACTCTTTACAGAGAGGTTTCATCAGTACTGTACGGATGCTGCTGTGACACCTGAATTTCCCCTCAGCAGGACAATAAAAGCTATTTCTATTTCTATTCTATTCTACTTGCAAATAAAATAAAACCCAAAGTGCAAATTATGCCAGCAGACATTTTCTGTAGATATTTTACCACCTCACCTTGTTGGTGAGTGTTAGAAGATTGCAGAAGCAGGTCCAGACTATCGCGCGTACAAGATTGAAGCAACGGCACCAACAGATTTGCTGTGGGACAGCGAGGCCGAGGGGAAAATGAGTAGATTTATATGATTTTCAGGAGTTCCTCCGTGACCAACCTGCATAAAATCTCTACAGCCGGTGTGAATGTGTGCTGCCGACCAGCCTCCGGTGCAGTCTAATCCATCTTAGTCTGCTGCAGGTTCTTAAACCGAGCAGAACCAATTCCTACAAAAGGTGTTGATAACTGAATGTAAAATATATGCAAATTTTACTCAGTGACACAAAAGAGCAGGAACTTTAAATAAAATATATGAGATTTTGCTTTTGATGTAATGAATTGAAAAATGAATAGGAACTGATGGCAAAAAGTAGATATAGTCCTAATTCCACTTTGCGTTTGGTGTGGTTGTACATTTAAACAAACTCATATTTAATATAAAAGTGCAGCTTCCATGAAAAGCAGTTATCATACAGCTTGGTATGCTTGGGGACAGGTTGGAGTCCAGTGATGAGACAGATACGACAGCATCATCAGGAGCAGAAAGTTGGCGAGTTTAACCGTGACGTCTAAAACTCTAAGATGCTCATACATCAAAAGACTGCTGGATTCTTCTGAAGGACAACCGGGAGACAGAATGAATAAGATCAGAAGACTGTGAGCCGTGTCTCAGGGTACCTGACCTCTCCGTTCTGTGAGCTCTGAGTGCTCGATGCACAGTGGTCCCCCCCCCCAGAGAGGAGAAAGGCCAGGAGGGGCTCCACCAGCCTCTCTGTCTGGCAGAGTTTTTACGCCGACATCAAACCACCAGCCTAAACTCTTTTCTACAGCAAAACGACAGAATTAGCCCTATCCTTAACTCTAAACTCCGTTAAGAAAAAAGAAGTTCAGCTTATTGTCTATAAATATAAGAAATATCATGTACGCAAAGCTCCAATGCACCAGAACTCACCAGTAGACTTGTCACGATAACACATTTTACTGGACAAAATAAATATAAATAATAACAATAAATTGTCTCAGAAATTATTGCGATAAATGATAATATAGTTGGAGACCAGTTTAAACTAATATAATGATATGACCCCACTGTTTACAGAAGTTTACATTAAAAGTGTAAAAAAAGAAAAAGGCGTCACCAGCTGTATGAAGGCATCAGAAAACTCCTCTGTAGCATGAAAACCTGTGAACTGTGGCATTTAGCCAGAGGTTACAGAGCATGTGCCTGGCAAATACCTGACACTCCTCTATACGCTAAGAAGTATAAAAGAAAGAGACACAAAGAAAACAAGCAAGCATGCAAATGAAAATTATTGTCTGTATATTAATTTATCTTCCTCAATTCAATTTATCGAACGATTAATTGATTTAGCTTTTATTGCGACAGGTCTACTCACAAGAACAGATTTATTGTTTTGGGTGGGGGTGGGGTGTTGGGCCTGATGGATAGCCCTTCATCAGAGCTAAACAATAAAACAAATCTGAAGCTCCTATGTTGAATTCGAAACACAATTTCCCGAAATTTGGCTGATTGAAGTTTTTTTCGCCACTTTCAGAGATGCAGTTAGGACACCAAAAACAGTAGAAAATTCCAAGGCTGTTTTGTCCCAAACAATTGTGTTTATCTATTCGGTTCCCAGCAGCTTTGGCCTTGATTGCCATGCTTATCTGAAACTCCCCGGTAGGGCTGCACAATATATCAAAAATATATTGTCATCACAAAAATAACCTGTGCAATGTGCATATCGCAACAATTGCATAAACTGCAATAAATGGTTGACTCAAAAGTTTGCATTTTGGCATTCAGATGGAAGCTTGAAATATTTCAATCAATAAAGAAAATTCAGGCTGGAATGGAAATGATTACGTTTTTTTAGCTTTGAACCCAGAGCAGAAAGATATCAACACTACAATGCATACATATTTATCGCAAGTCATATCGTCATCGCAATATTAAGCACTGTTATCGCACATGGCAGGATTTCCTAATATCGTGCAGCCCTACTCCCCAGGATGATATGTCAACAAAGGCCTGACCCTCCCACCCATCACCCGATCCATGTTTGTTATGTATGTCCTTCTTGAACGGGTGATCTTAACTGCAATTTCGTTCTGCATTGCATCTCTTATGTTATGTTTTTATAAAGAGAATTCTGATTCTGAATAGTTTGAGTTATAGGCATTTTTGTATGTCCAGACACCCCCTTTTTAGATGAAGCCCCCTCCTCAAATATGGGGTCCATCATAAAAACCATTGGCTGGTGCAGTGTAGGTCAGACACATCTACATTCCTGCTTAATTTCATGTTGATCGGTGCAGCCGTTTCTGTGATATGGCTTTTTCAGTTTCCATTTCCGAAGAAGTTTACTGATGTAACAATCATCATCCTAAAAAAAATTTAAAAAAAAATGAACACTAAATCAGAATTTTAAAAAAAGGTGCAGCATTTATAAACAGCTCTGGTCATCATTAATGTCTCAGCAGCTGTTTAGTTTTAAAATTATAGGTTAATTTTATGTGAAACACTTCTTCGCCAAGTCAATGCTTTGCTGAAAATATTCAGGAAAAAGAAATGTATTACTATAAAATAAGCTTTAATCTTTTTCTCTCCCTCGTATTTCTTTTGATAATAGACTTAACAGAACAGCTACAGTCATTTGTCTCTCAAGGTCAGAGCAATCTCTGAGAAGACAGATGAAACGAAGAACAAGTGCCGGCCCTTGTGATAGTGTTATCCCGTGGAATTTGCAAGTAGGGATGACGGCCAGCGTTCCACGGCAAAAATAAGACACGTGGGTTTAAGTGATGAATGGGTCCGCGGCTCCCGGAGAAGCAAAATAAAACAGAACCACTTAGGTCCTGTCAAAGCAGCACTACAGGCTCTACTGGTCGGCTGACTCGCCTCACGCTGTGATTTGTTGAAGTATAAATTATGTGTGCAGTCTCGGTCAGAGAGATCTCATTCCACAGTGAACACATTGAATTAAACTATTAATTCTGCTTGTTAATCAGAATGCAGCAAGTTAAATAAAGATAAAATATGTTTCTGTGGATGATGAGGATGCTTTTCTTCCTGCAGGGTGAGGGCTCCAACTTCCTGCAGCTGGGATCCTCCATCGAGCAGCAGATCAACGGCATGTTTAAGGTGATGGAGGAGTACAACTGGGACAGTTTTGTGGTCATAACCAGCCTGTATCCAGGTTATGAAACGTATGTGGATTACATCAAGTCCTTCACGGACACCAGCTACTTTATGTGGGACCTCCAGGACGTTTTGTCCTTCGACATGTCCGCCGACAACTTGAACGACATACGAGCGCGGAGACTGCTGCAACAGATAGATGCCCAGGTGCTGCTGGTTTACTGCTCCCACGAAGAGGCCCAGTACCTCTTCACCTTGGCGGCCGAGGCCGGACTCGTGGGGCCGGGCTACATCTGGATTATCCCCAGCATGGCTGTGGGAAACCCGGACATCCCTCCGCCGGACAGCTTTCCCGTTGGGCTCATCAGCATCATTACGGATCGCTGGAGGATGAGCCTGAGGAAAAGGGTGCGGGACGGAGTGGCCATCGTGGTCAAAGGCGTCCAAGGCTTTCGAAAACAAAGAGGTTTCATTCCTGAGGGTCACAGTGACTGTCACAACCCTGTCAAATCACCAGCAGCTAATGACACTCTGTTCAGGTAAGCCATATTAGAATTATCTAACACTGCTGTGTGTGTGTTTATCTGTTAGCAAAATATTACATGAACCACTACACAACTGTGAATGAAACTGGACGCCACAAATTTTGACAAATAATGAGCTCAAACTTTCATTTGCTGTAGCTGGGAGTCATCCACAACAGATTGCAAATCATTTGTTTTAAAGGGGACTCATTCTGGTTCCTTGAACAAGTTAGGATATATCTGTGAGTAATACAAAACATGTTCTTTAGATTTAAAATCAAAACCATTTCACCTAGTCAGTTCTGCCTGTTCTGTGCTCCTTTCAGAATGAGCTGTTTATGCAAATAAACAACGCCGTCCCAACCTTTTGTCTACATTAGCTCTGCTCTCCAAACACAGCATTTATGTTAGCTCTTCAGATACGTGAAAATGGCTTCTAGTACAAACAAATGTACAATGGTAAAACATCCCACCGAAGTCAGACACCTCCATCAGGCTGCGTGCTATTGTTTAGCATTAGGGATGGGTACCGAATTCGATACTTTTATAAGTACCGACCGAATTCTGTCGGTACTACCAAGTACCCATTTCCGTAACATCAAAGGGTACAATGTTTCAGTACCTAAATGCATCATTGCGACCATATTGGTGTAAGAGTGGTGGGTTTTCCATGCTTGTCCTGAACGCATCATCGCGTAAGAGCGTAATGACATCAGCAGCCGCTGGTTCTCTGGTTCAGTAGAGTTCGACGTAGCTTAAAAGCCTCGCAGCTCCTGGAGTTAAACTCACCGAACAGACCGCCTCTGAATTATCTGGTGGATTAATTATCTTGTAAGCACGATGTTCGCTTGCTCAAAGTAAATAAAGTACCACCACTTTCTTTATTTCGTCTGCCATTAAACTGTGGAAAACAACAGAGGCACTTCCCAATAGTCCAAACGCGTTTGATCTAAAAGATGACAAGCAGCCAACTTGAAGCGTTTTGGATGCTCAAAACGTAGCTTGAACAGCTTATTTAACTCCATCCTCTTTTGCTTATTTGATTTAAACTTATTTGCCTTCCAAGGACCCCCATCAAACAATTCTTCTAGCGGGGAAATGACATCAATAGAAATACGTGGAGCAGGATTTTAATTTGTGCAATAAGACAAAACTCTGCATTAGTTGTTTTCACTTTAAAGAAAGTTGCTAAACAACTCATGTTACAATAAAAAGAGTTGGATGTTGTCTTGATATTTGTTAAATTTTATATATTGAGAACTGAATATGTTAAATTAAAAAAGAAAAGTTGATTATTATAAAAACAACACACACAAAGTACCGAAAATTGGTACCATTAAGTACTAGTACCGATTCCCAGGTACCAGATATTGGTGCCGAATCGAATCAAATGTCAAATGTACCCATCCCTATTTAGCATTAGTTAAATGACAAATCTTGTTCACAGCATCATCTGCAGATTTGTGATGAACAGTAGGGACAGTTGAAAGTCCTGCTGTGTGCTTTTAGATCTTTTCAAAGAACTCCATCGTGAACATATTTACACAAAGTAAAACTTTCTTTGGTAATATCACAAGGACTATGCCATCAAAAATAAAAAATAAAGTTAAGGCATGTTCTCTGTGACTGTTGTTAAAACGGCAGAGCAAATGTGGTCTTCCTGAAGTGGGCGGAGTCTCTGTTCAGGTTAGCAGGTGAGGGGCTGGGCTTGTCTTAGGCCATGTGAGGTTACCCAGATTGTGATGTAACATTCAGCAGGTTTTTGTAAAATGTCGAGTATTTTTTCTTTTTTTGTTTTTTTTGGAAGCAGTACAGACTGAAACTGAAGTTTAAAAACATGTAAAAAGATAATTTTGCATTGAAGATCCCCTTTAAATTTAAGAATAAAAGCAATAATTAAGTTCTAACATCTGTTAGACTATAAAAAATGTGTTTGTTACTGTGGAGTACACTTTATAGCATCCTCTGCCTGCAGTCATAAATCCCTACATCTCCTCAGCACCTAAATGCTCTTACATCTCTTGGAGTTTGAGAGGTTATTTATCTGCGAGGTGAAGTGATGTGTGAGAGAAAACTGATAAGAAAGCAATTTTTCCATCAGTTAAACCGTGTCTAAAAGAGCAATCTGAGGCCATCTATGCTACGCAGAAGGAAGTAAATCCTGTTTTGTAAGAAAAATGTTTTAATAAGTGAAAAAATTAGCCAAGAAAATAAAAAAAAGTCTTCCTGCAGAATTTCTGGACTGGAAATGTGCTATATTGTTGTTTACATAAGCTGATGGTCACTGCAGACCAGCCAAAACCCATCATTTAAATCTCAACTTGAATTATACAACAACCCTCTGATGTCAAAAGTAATTTCACTTCAGAGTCAGCGGTGCCTTCAGGGACACACACACTTCTTTTGTAAACCAAAGTGTTCATAAAAAGCAGAAATGGTGAACATAATCTCAGGCTTTGATACAGTACAGACTCTTCCATTTCGACATGCTACAGCCAGCAGGCACATGTGGAGCAACATGAGTAATTTGAAGGTCAGCCAGACAGAACAAAGCACTTTCAATTAGCTTTATCGTCAGATCTCCTCTCTCTGCAGTCAGATCAAACACGAACAGCCTCCTTTATTGTCGGATTTTGTGCTCACTTGATTGGAGATCCTTTTCAAACAGGCTTTTGATAATGAGTCCGCTCACCTGGTAATGAGATTAGCGCAGGTGACCAGATTAAACGGGCTTTTCACACAGACCAGACTGAGGGCCATCCTCCTCCCAGCAGGCTTTCATCACCTCTGCTGGGGGCGCTGCGTGAGCGGAGAGCACACACGCACACGTCTAATGCAACAATGGAACTGAGTGATGAAATCATAAGGTGGCGTAAAGTTACTTTATTTATTTATTGTTACAGACAGGCATGGTTATTATAGACTCTGAAATTAGATCTCAGAAATATAACCATTTTGGTCAAATTATGAAAATGTTTTGTGCAATCTCATGATATTGTGAGTTCTTGTAAGATGTGTTGAGGATGACACCAAATCATAGCTCAATATCTTCACAATTTAATAAGTGAGAATCATCTTTGTGCAGGCTATAGCTCATTAGCTGTGGCAGCCATGTTGGATTGGTAGATGTACATTTAAGAATTACTTTATTAAATAGTTTCATTAAAATTTGTCCACTGATTCACAAGAAATGATGTTAACATCACAAACAAACAAAGCAGTAGAGCTGGGTTATTCAACTAAATTGCTCCGGGGTCCACAGTTGCTGCAGGCCAACAGCTAAAGGGCAAAACATCCAGCAGTTAAAGTCATTATGTGAATAAAACAAGTATTACAAAGATCTGTTACCTTTGAAATATATATTTTTAATTTAATCATAAATACAACATACAGAACCCTATGTAATAAAAGTAGTGATGATAAAAAAATATAAAAACTAAAAATAACACATTACCAACCAGTTTCTTTTAGACGTTCCTCAATCCAAAAGGAACTCTAGAGATGATCAGGTTTTTGCAACAGCTGCTGCAAAGCTGTGGATCAGTCTTCCTCTTAATATTTGGTCATCTTAGACTGCTGAGGCTTTTAAATCTTTGCTGAAGACCCAGCTCTTTTCTTTAGCTTTTGATTAAGACCGAGTTGGAGGTTCAGTTAGAGCGTTTTATATATTATCGTGTGTTTCTGTTTTGCATTTGTATCTTTTATTTGTTTTGTTTTTGTTACAAGTTTTGACTGAACTGTAAAGCACTTTGGTTAGCTTTTGTTTTTTTATTGTGCTATATAAATAAATTTGACAATGACATTATGCCTCCTATTTAACAGATATAATTTTGACATTTCAATTTTTTTAAACCAATTTTATTTTCATTTTTTTTATCTTTAACTGCTTGTAGTTTTAACTGTGTTCATAAAAATGTTTTTTTTTACCAGCTTGTAGCCAAGATTCTGATGTTTCTGTAGATACCAAACATGTCTATGTTTAACTAAAAGAACTTATAGTAATTAAAGTAGAAAACCGGGGGTTTGGGCTTAAGAGATGAATGAACCAATTGGTGGGCCGAACTTTGGTCACTCATGGACCGGATCTGGCCCGCGGGTCGCCAGTTGAATAGCCCTGCAGTAGAGAGTAGGGCTGCAAAATATATTTTAAAAATTACCATCATTGCAATAACAACCTGATTTGCTCAAAGTTTGCATTTATGCGTTTATCAATCAGACACAAGCTTCACCAATCAAATGGAGACCTTCATGTATTTGACCAGTTGTTTGGATCCTTTCATATCTTTTAAAAATTCATGCTGGAATGTTAATGATGTATTAGTTTTTATTGCAATTCATGGCATCATTGCAATATTAAGCACCATTATCTCACATCGAAGGCTTACCTAATACTGTGCAGCCCTAGTAGTGAGCAGAGGTTTATAGTAACTAAGTACATTTACTTCATTACAGTACTTAGTTTTTTGAGGATTTGTAACTTTACCAATTATTTTCTTAAATAGATACTTTTAATTTTATTTTGTTACATTTTAAAACTAAAAATTCTACTTTAACTTCTTAATTTTTAAAATTTAACACCTAGTTACTCGTTACAAAATTAAATATGTTTGAACTCATCATGAAAGAAGTGTGCGCACTCTAAAAAATGAAGTGTTGAATTTACTCAAAATCATGTCAACTTGTTCCACTAATCCTAGTTGAGTAAATTGAGCAAATAATATACACATATTGCTCAATTTACTCAACCTGGCTTAGTGGAACCAGTTTGATTTTAGTAAATTCAACAGTTTATTTCTTAGAGAGTGTGTAAAAGTACTTTTACTTTTAACAGTTGTATGACTTTTGAGTAGTTTTCTCATCAGTGAAATTTATTTTTACCAAAGTCATTTTCTGTTCATGTAATTTTACTTTTTAATTCTACTTTATAAAACTCTGATAGTAAACACTTACAACACAAGCTGCTCTGTTGTTGTATTTCAGAAACTTGGAATCTGAGTACGCACTGGTTTTTTTTTTACATATCTCTATTTTGGAACGTACTCCTGGTGTGTTGTGGACAGGGCCTTCATGTTGTCAGAGTTTACTGATTTGGTCCCCACATGTGATGGTTATCGAACACAACTCCACTCAGTGAGCTGACACATCGCTGCAGGCAAAAAGAAAACCATTAATTAACTGGTTCATTTAGGTCTGCCTGGGTTTAAAAACCATCCTACTGTAGGTTGTAAAGTGGCGTGGGACATCCAGCCCAAACGGTACATCGAGTCAATCAAGGTGGCTGCCCTGAACTGTAACCGCAAGGATGTTGGTACCTGCGGTGGCGGCCATCTTTGAACCCAGCGGTAGACAGACATAATGGGTGAGAGAGGCTGTGTTTAACATCACGGGCTGCATCGTCATGAGTGTGTGGACCATGTGGACCATGTTCGGGATCTGGTTGTCCGAACCTAAACAATGGTTATGCCCACCTCCGAGCTGGCACATTATGCGCCCCCCACCCTGTGATCTCTAGCGCCCCCCAGGTTAGGAACCAAGTGCTCTAATGCATCCTTGATTTTTGAGAGTTTGTGGGCTGCATTCCTCAGTTGCATGAGGAGGAGCCTTCAGGACAGCACTCATGAGGATGCAGCCCCGGAATTGAGACACAGCCTGAGTTCTATTGGACCTTGTTGGCTGGCGAGACCCCAGAAGCAGCTGGGGGGTCTCTGTTAATCGGGCTGCTGCTGAGGCAAAGATTTGGGAGGAGTTTGGGGAGGTCTTGGATAGAAACTCTAGCAAACCGAGGCAGAGAAAGCACTTTGCAAACACTGTGTACGGTGGAGGCAGGTTGCTGTTGAACTCAACCAGTGATGTCATCAGGATTAATTTAGGGAATTGTCTCAACCCCATCAACATATCTTTATTATTTTTATTTACCGCTTTTTAACCGGACAAGTCCTGTTGAGATTGCAGATCTCTCTTTCAAGGGAGGCCTGAAGGCAACCTGTTCTTTCATGGAGGAAGATGAATCGTGGGGCTTTTGGGATTGGTTTGTCCACAACTGAGACTCCTGTAGCTGATTGTTCATATGAAATGCAAAGAATGAATATTTATATTTGTGTTTTCATGTTTTCTACTTGTTTTTGAAGGTTTGGTCTATAATATATATATAAATATATTACTGAAGTGGATGACTGGAAACTGATTTGGACCATCTCTTTCTTCCCTCCTCAGACACATGCTGAATGTAACCTGGGAGCACAATGACTTCTCCTTTAACAGTAATGGCTACCTGGTGAATCCAGCCATGATCGTCATCACTCTGGACAGAGAGAGACAGTGGGACAAGGTGAGCTCTTTCAAGGCTGATGGTGCAGCAGACATCTCATTTCCTGCAGTATTTTCTTTACACAATGACTTTTTAATGTGTTTTTAGAGATCAGACGCACTCAGCTGATGAAAGCAAACAGAGAGAGTCGCTCTGCTGGCTCTAAAAAATATTTGTATTCTTTCCCCCTGAACATATAATGAAAACAGTTTGTAAATGCCTCATCAGCTCGTTTTAAGACTGAAACAATAATCTCACCACATGTGGTGAATAGGACCTGGATGTGGCTCACTTCCTCCATCAGTAAAAAAAACTACTTAAAGAGCATTCTCAGGAGAACGGCTGCAGGCAGTTCACAGCTTATAATGTGAAGATTGATTATTTCAGGTGCTACAGCTTTATTAATGCTCAATATTTTATTAAGACTACAAGAAAAGGAACAAAAGAAGAAAGCAGAGAAAAATGTAAGACAAGTTCCCAGTGAATCAATAAAATATGGACAAAAATATGAACATTTTTAGTTCTGTGAACTGAGAATTTGCAGAGTTACAAAAATAAACCAGCATGTTATAATAAGGTCAAACTGATATTTGAACTTTTCAAAGATAAACATTTGTATAAAAATCTATAAAAACAGAAGGATGTTTAAAACGCAGGTAAAACTGAATCCATCCATCCTGATTCCAGCATTCTGACCTTTACTTAAACCTTTCCAAACAGAAAAGAATCTCACTCCTTTAGAGAACAATGTTGTTCTCATTTCACTAAATTTCATCCAAGTTGTGTAAGCCAATCCATTTTCTGTGCTTAACTTTCTGTTGCCTCTGGCCTATTTTCTCTGCGAGCTGAAAATCAATTCCACTTTTGAATTGCCTTTTTTTGCCAGCTTTTTCTCCCCGTACGTGTTGCAAGGTGCCGCTCTGTTTTGTTCATACATCACTTGTGTGTAAGCAGCTCCAGCCTGACACTAAATACACACAGAGCTATTACTTTTTCTCCTATTAAACCCATATCACTACAACGCTTTTATCAAGGAGTTGTATAAATGGAAACTTCCCGAGATAAATGCTTCAGCTGCTGTAAGAGATTCCAAAGTCAAAGTCACTTTGAAGATGGAGGAAGGAACGTGACAAAAGAACGAAGCAGAGCAGAAAAAGAATGAGACGTACTCCTGGCAATTCTGCTTTCTCAATGATGATAGTCCGTAAAGAATAAAAAAGCTTTAATATTGTGCTGTAAATCTGAAAGGCACAGAAACTCTACAATTATATTTTTTTAAATAGGCAACAATATATGTGTCTTTTTAAATTCTATTCCATAATAAAGTGTCTATGTCACATTTAGTTGTTATTAAAATGTTGTTTATATGTTTAAATAGAAAATAAATGTGACCTCATCATATCTGTTACTAAACTCCTTGAAATTGGCCTCCGTCTCTTTAAGAACCACCAGTGGTGGGCACAGTTCCCCTAAAGCACTAATAGGGTTTTAGGGCTTTTGCTAATTTCTTAATTAATTTGTGGATTAGCACTTGCTAAATTTATGGGCTAAATGTATAAGCACTAATTGAGTTATTTAAATATTATTGATCAACATTATTGTCAACATTTGAGGGTGAAAGCTGTCAGACGTGTTGGTCATGTGTGTCACTTGCACTAGATCAGTGGTTTTCAAATATTTTGGCTTCCGACCCACAAAATAACATATTACTTGTTTGCTAATAACTCTGTTAATGTGGGAATAATAACTATAAACAAACCTAGTAACTATGATATTACTTTTTATTCATTTATGATTATTTAAAAAAATTGCAACAATCCTGATGAAAATATTCCATTAGCATTTTTTTGCATTTAAATTAATGTCTGGAAATCATCTGGGGACCCCCACTTGATGTTTTGTGGCCCACAAAGAGGTCCAAATCCCAACTTACCACAACACTAGATGAAATATTAACAATATTCTGCACACAGAAAATATTCTCATGTTGACTCTAAGGAATGTTCCATGGGGCAGCTGGGATTTTAGTGCTTTAGAATTAGCTTTTGCTCAATTTTTAAGTCTGTTAGTGCTTTAGAATTAGGGGACCTAAATATTAAAGTTAGTGCTTTAGGGTTAGTGCAATTAATTTTTAGATTAGTGCAGTTCTAGTCCCAACCGGTCGTTTCTGCTGCCTCAGGACACTACAAGACTCTGGGCATGTTTTTGATGAGAGGATAACATTACATGATATAAAACACAAACAAAAGTTGATTTGACATTATATTGCCCCTTTAAGAACATAAATTTCAAAGCATGATATTAAATATCTCGTGAACAAAGCTAAAATATGACAGATTTTTTGTTATATGAACTTATTCTTGGAAAAAAGGGGCAAATATAAGATTTTTTTCTTCTCTCTGCTGCCTTTTATTTCATTTTATTTGTGATTTTGATATACATATATCCATTTTTTTATATATATATATATATATTTTATATTTTCTTATTGTATATTGTATATAAAATTATTTGTTTGGTTTTTAATGGAATGAATAAAGAAATTGAATTGAAAATCTGATTTTCAAGATTTGACTAAATTAAGATGATCTTAGTGTTAAACTCAGTCATGAAAGATATTTGGGTGATATTCAACCCTTTAAAGAATGCTCGAAATTTACTCATGTGATGTCTAGGAGAAGAAAATGTATCTGAATTATTTATTTTTAATTTTATTTATGAGTCAAAGAAAGAGCTTTATTTTGAAAATGAAAAAGCATCCTAATAATCTATTTTAATTTATAAATTGAGACACATTTGTCTCCACAGTGATGTTTTCACCACTTCCCTAACCTGACTTATTGTCATTGATATAAAAGAAAAGCACAGCCCGAGCACCCACAGGCAAAAGGTTTTTCATCTACATACTTTGCTGTAATCTGAAATTCAAAGCGACTTCGTGAAATGCTCCCAGCAGGAGCTCCGGTTCAGCTTTGAGTGGTCGATATGAGAGGCAGCAGAGACAAATAGTTGTAGATATTTACACTCATTTCTTCCTCTCTCCTGTCGTTGTGATGAGCTGGACTGATTTGAGTTTGCACCACTACCTGCATGAACAGTAACACGTATATGAGGGGAGTGGGGATGTTTTTGTTTTCTGTAAAACCCACATGTTGACCTAATAATACAAAGACAAGTTGTTTAATCATTGAGCAGCATTTGGTTTGATTAAGACATTGAGTCAACACAACCGTGTGGTTACTGGCTTTTATCCTCTCTTAACGTCCCTCAGCTGTCCTTCAGCAGTTCACTCAGATCACTGACTTGTTTATTCATGAGGAAAACACATGCTTTGTGTGTATAATCATAGGTTTAAAACTGCTTTGAGATTATGCACTCATGATGTTATGCTAAAGATTTCATTGCATTAAGCATCACTGTCCATTCGGATCAATGGATCAGACTCTGTAATGAGGATGTTGCTCCAGTTTGTTGTGGTGAAAAAGAAGAGTTTAAGAATGAGTTCACGTGAGGATATATTTGTGATATTCTCATAAAAGTCAGGCCTCCTGAGAGACCATAACCAGCTGCTTATCCTCGCCATGAAACGTAAGCTTTGCTGGTTCCAGCAGCTCATTAAACACAGATGGCAATCACCAGGATGTGTTCGTGTTTGTAGTAATTGAAGTTCAGTTATTTCTCGGTGACCTTCATCCCTCCTTCCCTGCTTCCAATTTAAAGCAGAGGAGTTGTATGAAATGCGGTGCCGAGCGGGTCACGACTCCTTCCAACAACAAAGCTCAAAATGCTGAAGTCGTGCATTCGGTTTCGCACACGAAGGCTCATTTCCACACAACATCTAATTAAGGATTGCTAATACAGAAAGCTGGGATTGCTTTCATTGCACTGAGATGTGTAATTACTACACTGCAGCCCCTGTGACCCACAAATCAGTTTCCTTTAAACTCTGCAAAGTAAACATCCTCACTGCTCTGGGATCAACACATTCAAATCTAAAAATAACAACAACAGAAAATAAACAACTAAACAAATGATCAAAAGTGTTGTATCGCTGTGATTTTGTAGTTACGAATCACGGGTCAACCAAGAAAAGGCTGAGGTTGATATGACTTTCAGCAAGCTCCAAAAACCAGTTAGATATTTATGAAACATCTCATCTATGATCCTAACAGAAAGTTTAACACAAATCAGTTTAGGGGAAATATATTGAGTTTATATAAAGACGTAATTTTACAGATTCGTGCACGCGCCTTTGTAACAACTTAACCACGAAATGGTCTGTTATGGGGGGCGGCTGTGGTGCATCATAAAGTCACAGGTTTAACTCCCCATCATGACCACAAGCTGTAATGTCCTTAAAGGCACTGTCACACTATAGCTATGTTTACAAGTGCAAAATTCTTTGAATGGATTCTGATTAAATAATGGGAATGTATTGTTTACATGCGCACAATCCAATCATGATGAGTGTTTACATGCACCAGGCTTTTATTCAGAATAGAAGCACTGACATGAGCAAAGTTGTTAAATTTCCCTTAAAAAAACACAAAAAGCGCTCAGAATGGACCTGCGACAGGTTTTAATAACGATGGAGACGTTACAGCACTCCCTGGTTGAGCTGCAGGTGATGCAGACACAGTTTGTCTTCCTTCTTTATTGAATGAGAGAACGGGAGGAAAAGTTCTGTGTTGCTGGAAACTATTGCGTTACTGCATAAACCACCTCTTTCATTCAGATTACATATTTATTCGGATCGAGCTGAATCGGGTCAGAATAATCCGAATGTGGTGTTTAATAAAATATGCATCAGCATTTTTATTCCGAATAGCCGTTTAATCCGATTACTTGTGTCGATGTAATCTTAGCTTATGACATTTTAGAAAACTTATGCCAATTTATGAAAATTTAAAGACTTGAATGTTGAAGATGGAAATGAAAAAAATCAACTGGAAGCTTATTTTAGGTGTGTACACACTGTAATTCTAACAAATTGATCAAATATAAAACTTTTATTAGCAATTTAGACAAAGAAAAGTTTCATGAGTTGTCTAATGTGACAACTGCTGCCCACGCACTTAAATAGCTGCCCACTGCTTGTTAAGTGTGATGGGTCAAATTTATTTATTTATTTATTTACTTTAACCTTTATTTCAACAGGCAAAAACATTAAGAACAATTTCTTATTTACAATGTTGGCCTGAGAGTACAAAAACACTTAAAACACTTAAAAATGGGAAGATGGGGAAGGGGAAACAACATAAACAATACATAAAACAAATAAAATGAGCAGTGCAATCATTCTTTAAAACAGTTACATGGCTCCTTAAAAAGATGTGTTTAAAAGCAGGAATATAAATCAAAGTGTCAAGATGCAGTGTATTTTGATAGAAGTTCCAATCATTTGCTGCAGCAAAGTGGAAAGACATGAGGCCAAAGGAAGACTTGGTTTTTGGAATTTTCAATCTAATAAGGTGGAAGGAACAAGTGTTGTACCTTGAGGGGGGTTCTTGTTGTAGTAATTGATTTAAATAGGGAGGTGAAGGACCTAGCAGGGTTTTGTAAATGAGCAAGAGCCAATGGGCATTACGGGGAGACTGCAAGGAAAGCCAATTCCCTTGAGGGTATAACAGACAGTGGTGAGTTTTATACGGAACATTTGTAACAAATCAAATAGCAGAATGTTAGATTGAATCCAATTTTTGAAGACTTCCTTAAGCATGGCGATAGATTATGTCACCATAATCAAACAAAGGAAGGATACACATTTCAACAATGACCTTTTTAGCGGAGGATGTGAAAGATGAACGGTTTCTGTACATAAATGCATATTAAGCATAATGTAACCGTTTGGTATAAAAATGCCCTGAGCTGAGTTACACTTCACTCTTCAGGTGGGGACCTATGAGATGGGGATTCTGCAGATGAGATACCCCGTTTGGCCGCGCTTCGGTTCCTACCTGCAGCCAGTGTCTGATTACAGACACCTGACGGTGGCCACCCTGGAGGAGCGGCCTTTTGTCATTGTGGAGTCAGTCGACCCCGTGACCGGTACCTGCGTTAGCAACACCGTGCCCTGCCGACGACAGTCCAACAAGACGGAGATGTAAGTTGAACGAAGCCAAAGACAAAACACAAAGTTCAATCTATATTGTTTGTCAGGTGAGAGCTACTCTGCATGTTTTGTATTAGTTCACTCCTGATCATGAGTTTGTTTTTTGATTTTTGAGAAGTATAAGAATGAAAATCTGAGGTAAATTTAAACTGTGTGTCTCAATGCTGTATATGGGATTGAATAAATGAGGATGACTGTGTAATTTATATGGGGGTATGTAAGTGATTAATTAGGTTATATCGGAGTGGTGGTTTGATTTCCCTTATGTGTGTATGTTTGTTTTGTTTTCATCACAAACTGATAAGACTCTGAAAACCAGATGAAGTGGTGAATAGGGGTAGGATTAAATAAGTTTTACTTCTTCTTACCCCTTTTCAGACATGTTAATGGGTTTTATGTGCTTCATAAAAGGTGTACATAGATGGGAGTGTGCACATTGGGTGTATATTTTAATTTATAGGTTTTTTATTTGTGTATAATTAGTCTAAGTGGTTTAAAAATATATATATAATTATTTTTTTGTAGATATGTGAAAGGGTATTTTGAGATGCATAGATTCAGACTATGTTTTATGTAATGAATGTCTGGAATAAATCATTATCATCATCATCAGTTGGTGTTGTCTCAGATGAAGTCTAGATTTTCTACAATCAGTTTGATGAAGTCTTATTATTTTTTCTGAACCCAGACTGTGTCCATCATTAATTCACACACAACCCTTAACAAACTCCTTCTTGATCGCTGCACGGGTCCTCGAGCACTCTTCCATTCCAACATGCCCGTCCTAATTGATTTTGTATCTAACTTGAGAGTGCCATTAGGTATGAGATTAAGAGGCTCTTCCTCTGCCATTAGCACATGCATGACTTCTTATCACTCAATGAGGTGAAATACTCATTAGGCTGCGTGGCCAGAGTGCAATATCCCAGGGATTACCTTGTGACCCAATCAGGGAAATATATGTGCTGCGTGGTGGGGTATCAATTAGATGGGACGATTAGGCCATGCCATCAATCCAGAACACCTAAAGACTGATATTGGTGTTCATTAGCAGGAGAGGGAAGCGGTGGCCGTTATCCATTACTGACAATAGTGTTAACAAGGTGAAGGTAATAGAAGATGAATATCAGTGGTACAAAGCTCTGTGGTGCTTTATAACAAATATTTCAGCTAGTACTGAAAATCTGACATTTTTAAACTGAAGCACAAAAACTGTAACAAAAGCAGAAACACGGAGCTCAATGACTGTTTTGACTTGGCTGAAAGAAAAGTGTCGGCCAATTAAAGTTCAAAGTACTGCAGAGAATTAGGCTGAAATAGATTTGTTGTGCATTTGGACCAGGATCAAAATGTCAGGCTTCATGGAATCCAAATGTTTTATTACATCCATATCTGTCCAAAACACAGTTTTACATCTGTTAAATCACAGACATGCTGTTGTAATCAACCCTCTGCTAAACTGTATGGTGCAGTGTGAGAAGCTAGTGACATTTAGAGACATGGCAACTAAAGCTGTCTGCTTCACAGTCACAGTTAAAATACAAGTATCTTACCAAAAAGTCTCCTTTAGGAATATTACTTAAGTCTTAAAGTATCTGATATTTTTTGTACTTAAAGTCAAAGTATTGATTTAAAATGAGCAGTTAGATTTTCTGTAATGACATTTATTAGGAGGTGACCTCCCCCAAAAAATGTATTAAGATAATGAATTTATGTTAAATTTTAAGATGGACTAGTCATTTCACTTTATATACATATATCAAGGCTGCACAAAGCTTTTCCCCAAAATAAAAATCTATCTGACAATAATATCATTCATGAAATACAAATACTTCTTAAGTACAGTCCTTTT
>JARVGW010000194.1:16413804-16430662 GCA_031762495.1 Anablepsoides rubrolineatus
CTTGCAATAACAGCATTGTAGGAGGAGGATAAATGGACACGAAGGCCTCCACCTCTGTTTAATGGTGGACGGTTTTTTCTTCACTAAAATGGCTTCCTTTACGCCTCTCTCAAACCAACGTTCCTCTTGACTCACTGATGTCTACAAAAACTAACCTGACAACTGTTCTAACTTTATGTCGTATGGCATGTCTAGTTTAGTGTCCCACTGAGGTTATATTAGTCAGTCGTACTTTTAAACTTGTATAAAACCAGAGACAAACAAACATTTTAACTATGGGAGGACCAAAACTGTCATAATTAGAAACAAAAGCAGGAATATAGAAATGGACCAATAAATAAACACATTTAAAATGCACCAATTCAATTAAAAAAGGAGAACCTTACTTCATATTTTATAATTAGACAATCATATTTATTTTACTAGCTTAGTTTAAAGTATATATACATTTTTTTTGTTTTCATTTTTACTTGTCTTTTAAGTGATTATATCTGTTTTTATATTTTAATTTCCATTAGTTTCTTTTACATTTGTCCGTCTCCTGTTTTCACTTTACCTTATGCATTTCTGCCGCATTATGTAAACAGGGTAGGGTCAGCTCATTATTCTTGGGTCAGCTCCTCTCCTATTGGTCAACAGACAGGAAAAAGCAGGATCCATGTGCAGATTTACTGTGCTGCTGCTGCTGCCTCATTTTAGATTAAAGTTTAGTTTAAAACAAAGACACAGTAAGTGTTTCATGTGAAAGACAAGCTTATCCTTGTAAATTGTAAAACATCACGTAAAGTTCTTTTTTTTGTTTAATTGGTGCATCTTAAGTGTATTTATTTATTAGTCCATTTCTATATTTCTGCTTTTATTTCTAATTATGACAGTTTCGGTCCTCCATACAGAACAAAATAATACTCGTGGAAAATAATCAGATGTGGTGAAGTTTGCAAAAACTCATAGATAAAAGATCCTGATGAATCTCAGTAATCCAGGTAGAAAAATCAAAAAGAAAAAATAAGTAAGTCCTCTGGAAGGGTTCTTAGATTAAAGAACTCGTCCAGAGGACTTACTCTTTTTTTGGATCAAAGACAAAACTATTTAAGTGTAGTGGCAGGAAAATTAAGTCAAATTTTCTGTTTGATGCAAATGTTTGGATCAGATAAAAGTTTGCACTGCAGCAAACAAGAATTAAAGCTTTAACTTAAGTTTTAAAGTTTTTAAATGGCACAACATTTGTAAAAGAAACACTATTAGATTAACATGAGGACCTGATTCCTGTCATCTGGGACAAAAACAAACATCTTCAACCCAAATGTTCAGAAAGTTCTAATTTTTTTTTTTTTTTTTTTACAGTTTTTGGTCATTATTTCTCATCTTAACATGTATCTGAAAACAATGGAGTAATTATCTCTCCAGACTTCAGTAGGATAGCAACTGTGCAACACTAATTTTTAATTTAACCCAACAGATTAAACAACCTGTTGAAATCACGAGTATCACGTATTTTAAAAGAGGCTGAGGTCTTTAGCTTTCTATAGACCAACAGACATTGTTAAGCTCAGATTTTCAGTTCTCACCAAACGACTGGCTGAATTAGAGGCCAGCCGTGAACCCTGGCAGCTGGTGAGACGGGGGATGTTGGGACCACCGTGTTTACTTATGGTCTGCTGTGGCAGTCTGAATTTTCTCTGAAGTGTTCATTTGTTTCCGTTTGGTCTGTTGTGCCCGCTCACTTCCCCGCCTGTTCGTCTCATTGCTTCTTGGCTGCAGAGCCAATCAGACTGAGGGGTCTGCAGAAAGTTGGTGCCGAGGCATCATTGCACTCAAATTTTGAAAAGTTCCTCCTAACTCAACACACAGCCCACCTAATGCACTCAAAAGAGCTGTTCAGTTGAGTTTCACTAAAGGAAAGCTGATGTTCCAGGGTCACCCTTTATCACTGTCAATACAAATTTATAGGAAATTATCCTTAAAATAGAGAACTTGCATTTCCTATGAAAATGCTAGTTTGAATGCTTCTTGCTGAAAATTTAAGCTGAAAGCTGCTGAAGTTAAGCTAAGAATATTTAAAGACAATAGTGTTCATGTGAGTTCAATTTGAAAAAGAAAAAAATTTGTTAAAATATAGCTGAAAGAGCAGAAAAAGCGAACAGATAAAATAGCTAGATATAGCAGAAAACAACTGTTTGAGCATAAATAGCTAAAATTAGCAGAAAGGAGAAAAAAAAGCAGAAGAATAACAGAAAGAAGCTGAATTTTTGCTGACAAAGCAGAAAAAAGCTAAAATAAGAAAAAAAAGTAGCTAAAATTAGCAAAAGAAGTAGCTAAACTTAGCACGAACGGAACTAAAACAAAATGTGTAAGGTGCTGTAAAGATTTAGAAAAACAAAATTCAGGATTTTAAGGATGTTGAAAACAGCTTCATTCATAGCACAAAAAGTGGCTAAAAAAGTGAATTAGCTGAAAAGGTATAAATAGCTGAAACACCAGAAGTCATAGCAGACTTGGCACAAGTTAGTTGTCGAAAAAACGTACGAAAGAAAAAAACTGATCTCAATAGTGTGAAGCACTGATTATCATGAAAATACAACTTTTTCAGGTTTGAAAAGAAAGCCATTTATTAAAATCAACACTTAACTCATATTGCATTATTCAATTTGGGAAAATAAAAGTAATGTTGAAAAGTAAGCTACTACAGCAGCTTTTTCTCCAAACCAAAGGACAGTGTGTGTTAAATGATCTGAACTTTGTTCTGTCTCCTGTCACTCCCTGGTACGTTTCTGTCCTCATCTTATACGTGTTAAAACTGAAAGACATTTTTACCCCCATACTGCTAATGATCCTGGCGACACTGAAGGGGAATTGATCCCAGCTTATCTTATTTGGTATGCAGAGCCTAAAACTGTCCATTTGGCTTCAGCTGCCTGTTCTGTTAACAGATCAGTAGCCCTGCTGAGGGTCACTCAGACAGCTTGGTATGTGGTAGATATTACACAGCTGTGTGACCTCTTTAAAACTTTTGGCACACTTTAATAGAGCCCCACTGCTGGGATCCTGCACATCCTGTATCCTCTAACTCTGCCTTTGTTTTTGTAAACTATAGATCCAGCAGAAAGTAACACATTCTGGTTGTTCTTAATATGAACAGCATCGTTCTTGGCAGGGTGAGAGGGATCTTTCACAATTCAAATGTTTGTTTTTTTTTACGCTTCTAACTAGGAATGCATGATATATCGGCATTCATATCAGTATTGGTCATTTTTTAGAATATCAGTATTGGTCCCATATGTAAAACTGGGCCGATATTAACATCCAATATTTATTTCCTACTTTTTAGCTTTGTGTTTCTGTTTTAGGAGGGGCGATGGTTTGTTGAGCAGCTTCTGTTTGATCATGATAGTGATATTGACGCTGCGTAGTCAGTAATAACTGAAGTAGGAAGCCATGTCAGAGGTCTGCACTGCAAAAACTGTCCATCTAACCAAGTTTTTCTATATATCCAGCCATAAAAATACTTTTGATCTTGTTTTGAGACTAATTTACTAAATTAAACTGATTTACTAAACAAGAACTGATTGTGTCAGAATAATAATCTTGTTTTCAGATTATTTGTCTTATTTGTCTAACCCTAACCCTAACCCCAGCCTGAAAATTTGACTCAAATTAAGTCAAACATTTCTGCCAATAGAGTAAGAAAATGTTACTTGGTGACAATCTTGAAATACTTGATTTGACTTAATTTTTTTCTTTTTTCAAGAATCCTATCAAGTAAAAAGTTCTTACTCCAATGATATTTGTGTAATATCATTAAATATCAGTTATCGGCCATAATAGCAATAAGTATATCGGCTATCAATGTCATATCGGTGCATCCCTACATCTAACCTTAAAAATTAACTCCAAGGAGGGGATTAAGACCCCATCGACTCTCTTTGCTAAATTTTTTATTTACTTTTTTTTTTTTTTTTAGAAATGTATTGATTTAATTTAAAACAATTATATAATAGGGTGTAACAATACATCCATCTAAATTGATATATCGATTTGAATCGTTCATGATTCAGTTATATCGAGGCAAAATGAAAATATCGAGTTATATCATAATATACTCAATGTGAATCAATATCATATGCCCATCTAACACAGTCATTGTGTTAGATATTGCATTATATCGATCGCAGACGTGAATTAAATTGAATCGTGACAGACTTTGTGATAGAGAAATATCAAATCGTCATCCAAACAGATCATCGTAATATCATATTGTGATAAAGCTAGTGCTTTACACCCTTATTATACACAACAGAAAACAAAAACACACAATCCAAAAATAAAATAAAATGAAAGGCAGCAGAAGAAGATTATATCTTATGTCTTCCCCTTTTATCAGCAGGATATGTACAAATAAAAGTTATTTACAAAAAACCAAGCTAAATTAACACATACATAATAATAATAATAATAATAATAATAATAATAAATTTGATTTATAGGGCACTTTAAATTCAATAATCTCAAAGTGCTACATTAGATCATCAAAAAAAAAAAAAAAAATCAAACCTGCCCATAAAAATTGCAAAACAGGTAGGTTTTTAGTCCTTTTTTAAAGGACTCTGCAGTCCACTTCTACATCAACTTAAACAACAGTTTGCCATAACAAGCTGGTCTGAATGTTTTCAGTAGTGCTTCACTAAAAAGGTGGGGAGGATGGAGAGCAGGTTTAGCCTCCTAAGAAAGTCTATCCTATTTTAGGTGTGTGGAGCTGAAAGTCTATGAGAGACTTGTGGTTGACCCTCTCCACAGAGAATCTTGTTGTAACTAAAGAAAAAATAAAATAAAAGAAAGTCATTGGCGACCGTAAGATTCAGCTGTTTTCTCCATTTACCTTTCAGCATCGTGGGTCACACAGAGCCATACACCAAACTGTGCTGTAAAGGCTTCTGCATCGACATCCTGAAGAAACTTTCCCGCAACATAAAATTCTCCTACGACCTGTACCTGGTGACCAACGGCAAGCACGGCAAGCTGGTCCGGGGAATTTGGAACGGGATGATCGGAGAAGTAAGAAGTAGCGAGTCTTCCCAACAGCAGCTTTAGTCAGGACCACCGAACAACACAAATGTGAACCTACTTAGTTTTTTTTATTTAACATTTCACGCTGCGGTTTCTTTTATAATGATTGTTTTGGACAGCAATTAAGCCTGAACACGTGAAAAGCAAAAACCTCAATCAGTAGTTAAAATTAAATTAGAAGGAGATTTCTGATGAATGAGTAAACAGGTGCCAAGGTCAGCGTGTTATTTGTGGGAGGGTCTGATGTACAAGGAGGAGGACCACTTGTCACTGTGAATAATCTGCAGTCACATTTCTGGAGCTGGCCTTCCTTCGGGGGAGCTGGGGGAAATTACATTGATGGCACCCCCCCACACACACACCCCCCAATAAAAAAAACAAGGCCATTGTGCTCAATGAGGCATCACTCTCCATAGGAGAGCAAATGGCTTGCATGAGGCGAGGTGTCTGGACCACAGGCTCTCCATCAGCAGAATAAAGAGAAGTGTGTTCTGGCAGAAAAAGAGCCAGCATCAATTACAGAGAAAACTGAACCGGACTGGGCCAGTCCAAGTTTCAAACATGAGCCAAAATGGCTTTTTGCAAGCAATTTAGTCTAGCTTTACTTTCTAATAAGCATGAAGTGCTGCAGTACTTCATTTGTTTACACAGTGAAATCATGTTTTACGTATTTATTTGAGAAACTGAGATTTTTCATGGACACAAACACGTTTCGTTGGGTCAGGATATTTATGGGATAAATCTTGTGAACTGCTTTGATTGAATCTGAATGTGCATAATTTAAAACCGAATGCATTGGTTTGAAAATAAGTTTCACTACATTGAAACTGAATTTCAAGTTTTGAATTTGAATAAATTTGCTTTGAAACTGTATTTAAACTCAGTTTGATTACTTTCACTTTCAGTTCCATAATTCAGATTTTTGTGTCACACATCCTGGTCCTTGAGAAAGAATAATCAATCACAGATCCACAGATTTATGCTTCTCTTTGGTGAAGTTTCTCTTCTGTAATGTAACAGAGTTGATGCAATCCACTGTAAAAGTGACAAAAACATACTTAATATATCGCAGTTAACAATTTAACCTACAGAAAATGTTACGTTTACATCACATCATGGATCAGTCAGCAGCAGCATCTGATCAATATGTGATGTAATTGTAACATTTTCTACATATAGGTCAAATTAATCACTGCAATAAAATAATTTTGTCTGTTTTTGTCACTTTTACAGTGGATTGCATCACTTCTGTTACATTACAGAAGTGAAACATAAATCTGTGGATCTGTGTTTGATTACTCTGGCTGGCTTTCTCAAGGACCAGGATGTGTGACACAAAAATCTGAATTATTAATTAGCCAAATTGAATTTTTTATAAACCAAAATACAGTTTCAAAGCAAATTAATTCATGTACAAAACTTTAAATTCAGTTTTAAATCATTAAATTCAGTTTCAATTTAGTAAAATTTATTTTCAAACCAATGCATTTAATTTAAAATTCTGCACATTCAGATTCAATCTGAGCAATTCAAATTCAATTCCTGCTGACACAAGATTTATCCCATAGGTGTTCTCTGTACATCTGACAGCCCAGTTCTGATCAGTCCATTCCTGAGACTCTGGACATTCATGTGAACGCTGTAAAAAAATATACATTTTAAAATAAATCCTCAACCTTCCACCACCACATTTTAAATCAGTTAATCCAGCGGAGTCTAAGTGAACATTTGTGCCAGATGTAATGAGATTCCCCTCGAGGCGTTTTCTGAGATTGAGATAAGGCCGAGATAATTGGATGGACAGAGGAGCCACTGAGAACATAATGCCACCGATGAGGGCCGGCGCCGGAGCTGAAGCACGAACAAGCCAGATAACATTAAGTGAGGCTTTTCAGCGGTGTCCTTTCAGCTGCCGCCTGGCTGCTGAAGGATTCAGTAAGTGTTTTCAGCACCAGGAAGGGACGGAGTGTGTTGACTTTACTGATAAAAAAAAAGGTCTGCAGTGGACTCGTGTCCTCTATCTGCTTCTAGTTTCATTACGCTCCAAAAACAGCATCTCTATTAACCGTCCTTTCTCTCCAGGTGTTCTACAAGCGGGCGGACATGGCCATTGGCTCGCTGACTATAAACGAAGAGCGGTCGGAAATTATTGACTTCTCAGTGCCGTTTGTGGAGACGGGAATCAGCGTGATGGTGGCTCGAAGTAACGGGACTGTATCTCCATCTGCCTTCTTAGGTGAGAAGTTACTTTTAGGAGCCTGGTGTCTCTGCTGGAATAAGATTTTAAATATTTAATTTTGTTTTTTTGTCTGCAGAACCGTACAGTCCAGCAGTCTGGGTGATGATGTTCGTCATGTGTCTGACAGTTGTGGCCATTACAGTTTTTGTCTTTGAATACTGCAGTCCAGTTGGGTATAATCGCAGCCTGGTCAGTGCCAAAGGTACGCCTCCTGAATGTTTATTTTGCTGCAAAAACTATTATTTACATATTTTATTTGGTCATATTTGGAATCAAATCATCTGAAGATAAATCAGTTTGTCAGATGTAAACATGAAAAAAAGACTGTACCTCTTACACCTTAAAGGTATCAAAGGTTGTAGAGAAAATGTGTTGTGTGGTCACACTGGATCAATTTTTGGTAAATTGAGACAGAGCAGTTTCATTTCAGCGCCACATGCTCTACGAAATGTCTTATGAGTTTTTTAAAAAAGGCCGTATAGAGAAGAGAACTGCTTGTCGACTGAACTTTCTTATAGTTTTCTTTGACGTAGCATTTAAAATGTTCAAGAATTTTGGTCTTAAAATTAAGCAAAATCCAAAACGTGCTTTAAAGGGTCAGATTATAACAGAAGTTTAGTAACAGAATATTACCTCAGATAATTTAAACATGTTTAAGTTTTGTCATAGTTGAAACTTGAGAAATGTTAAAAACTTGAGATGTTCAATTTTGTAATAAAATACAGATTTTCACAATTTGAAGATGAAGTTAATTAGTGACTAAATCTAAAAATAGTTTTTTTGCAAATAAAATGTCTAAATTGTGCCTTAAGTGTAATATCTTTACATCGCTGTGCTAATTTAGACCTTTTTTGTTTAAATTAGTTTTATTCTGCACTGATGTGTCTAAAACTGTCTTAGTGCTGCCCTCTATGGGTTGAACGGTGGTCGAATTTTCCTATTGGTTAAAGCGGTACACTTCTGTCACAACTTCCCTGCTCTGGTATAAAAACTCAGGGAAAACTAGGATGAAAGTTTGTTACTGTAGCACAGATGCTGCTAACATCACTTTAACACACACAGCCTTGGCAGCACCAGCTTCACACATTGAGCCAGATGGTCGATCCAATAAGGCTCAAACCCGCAGAAACCTCAGCTGAGCTCGAAGTGCAGTTCAACATGTGGACGTCTGCTTCGTATCAAAAACAAACTGAATTAACTTTAGAGATCTTCTTTGTTGTTCAATATTTCTAACTACAAAGTTGATTTTCTGCATCATCTTGAATATTTCCTCAGTAATAAATAAGTTTGATGTTTATTTGTGCCAGTGGGGTGATTGCCACACGAAGCTGTTGCTTCTGATTCAGGAAATGGCTAAAAAGGGCCATTCTAATGCGTCACTACCTTGAGCATCTTTAATCTAATCTAGTTTAAAAACTAAAATATTTAGACACGTTAAACCTGTACTGGATTATTTTACTCTTACATCTAACTATTTAAAACAAAGTTTGTGATTTTTATTGACATACACAAAAGGATCTGGACTACATAATACATATTTTCACAAATGCTAGCTTGTCAGATTAAGCTAGCCGTCTCATCCCTTTAAGCGTAGAGGGGAACGGGCCTTTGCTGTGGTGACCCCCAGACTCTGGAACAACTTGAGATCCGTACTGCAGAGTTTGTTCAGTCTTTTAAATCTGACTTAAAAACTCACCTTTTCACACTGGCTTTTAACGCTAGTTCAGTTTGAGCTACCTCAGGAATTTAAAATGTGTTTTTAGCTTATTATTGGTTTTATTGTATTGTGTCTGTGAAGCACTTTGGTCAACACTGTTGTTTTTAAATGTGCTATATAAATAAAGTGATGATGATGATGATGATCCCCTGCTGACCACACCTCCTCGCTCATCCCAACGAGTGACCACGCCCCTTAGTATTTCCTGGCATAGCACACTTTGTTGGCCATTTCTCAAATTTGCCTGGGGGTGGGGTTTTAGGGTTCCAAACTTTGACATTTTAAAAGTCAAATGTTTTGATTAAAAAAGTAAACCAGTACAGATACTGATCCTGTACCCCATTTCTCTTTAGATCCTGGGGGTCCCACCTTCACCATTGGAAAATCCGTCTGGCTGCTGTGGGGCATCGTCTTTAACAACTCTGTTCCTATTGAGAACCCAAAGGGCACCACGAGTAAGATCATGGTCTTGGTCTGGGCTTTCTTTGCCGTCATCTTCTTGGCTTCCTACACGGCCAACCTGGCTGCCTTCATGATCCAGGAGCAGTACATCGACACCGTCTCCGGACTGAGTGACAAAAAGGTACGGACCTTTGTCATTGGCTCAATGTTTGTTTCACAGCTTAGGAGAAGCAACAAGTTGTATATTTTAAATGCATGAACTGCAGCTGTTGATGGTAAATAATCCCAAGGTGGGGAAGTCATTGACCTGACTAAACAAGAGTTGGATAAACATATCTAAAACAGCACGCTTATACAAAGATTTTAGACATACAAGTGTATTTTCCACACATGATGATTAAAGGTTTTTAGGTTTTTTAGCCCAGGGTGTATTTTATAGGAGAATTGACATGAAAAATCCACAATAAACCATCAGCACAAAGAGTGATTTGTATTTTATTTCTCCTTTTAGTCAACTGAGAGGATTAAAGAGACGTTTGAGGAAATGACAGAGCTGTCCTGTGCTCATTACAATTCTACTGAAGTCATTTATTTTTCTCTTTTCATTATAGATTAATTCTGCAATGCAGAGACTACATGTTTGACGGTTGTTTTTTACAGCAGCTCCACAGATTATTGGACATCATTCTGGCTGAATGAAGCCATGCAGATCATTTTGAATTGTCAACTAGCCTCCAACAGTCAGACACTATCTTAGGATTTGTTTGAGAGACTCCTTGTCTGGTCCTACAAATAGCCTGTATTTATTTTACTGTCCAAGTGAATATTAGAGGAACCAGCATGAACCCAGAGGTCAGGTTGTAGCACACAGCAGATTCAAGGGTCCTGAGATAATGTTGTTCCTTCTCTTCTCCTTAAGTGCAAATTGACTCTTTAGTTATGTACTCTGAACACATTTGCATAAGGTTAATGAAAAAGTGAACTACTGTATTCCCACTCGTCCGACTTCCTTTCAATGATAATTAAATGCATATCGTGCTGCCAAAAGCAAAAGGATAAAATGAGAGACATGGAAAAGATGATGGAAGTTTAGATCCCTCTGGACACCATGTTCTGGACAGAAAGTTAATTTCTATTTTTGTGGTGTTAGATGTGTAAATGAACAGAAGCCTGAAGGACAGCCATCAAAAAGACTCTAAAATATCAGATAATAAAGAATATCACACAAAAGTTTGCTTTGTTTCAGTGTCTCTGGGCTTTTAGTTTAAAACATAGGGAAATGCTGTTTGATCATATGCTCTCTTATGGGTCTCCTCTAAAAGAAATAAAACGCTTTTTATCATCTTTGGAACATCGCAAAAATTAAACCTGTGCTTTCATTTGAAAATGCAGAGGTTCTCATCCATGCATTACTACAATGCTCTTCTCTCTGAGCTACCAAAGAAAGGTTTTAGAGGCCTGCAGACTGTCCAAAATGTGTCTGCTTACATTCTAACCAATAGAAAATATGAACACATTACCCCGGTACTGTCATCTCTCCACTGGTTGCCCTGTCAGGTTCGAGCAGACAAGGCCTTAAATGGTTCAGCGCCTCCTTACCTTTCTGATCTCCTGCACCTGAACGTTCCATCTCATGCTCTCCGATCTCAGGGCACTGGTCTTTTAATAATCACTAAAGCAAAGGAAAAACTGTCTGAGGTCATGCTTTTTCCTTTCATGCCCTGTTACAGTGGAACAATCTCCCTCAAATCCTGTTCTGTATTTAAAGCTAAGCTAAAGACCCACTGGTTCACACTGACTTATACATCTTCACTTTTACATTTATAGTGTTATAGCTTTTTATCTTTTGGTATTTTATCTGCTCCTGTAACCGTTTGCTTTGGTTTTATCTCCTTGTAATTGTTCAGCACTTTGTTTGAAAGTGCTTTATAAATCAAGTTATTAGTATTTCTACACCACAGAAAGTTTTCCTTAATGAAATCCCAACACATCGGGCTGATTATGAAAACATATCTACAAATATTAATATTAAAAACATTAAAATGATTTTATTCATATGGGCACTATGTTAATAAAACTAAAAACTAATAAAATGTATTAATCTCTCTCAAAAGTTTCAAAAGCCACATGAGCAGTATCCACCATTTCGCTTTGGTACGGTCCCAAATGGAAGCACAGAGCGCAACATTAGAAGTAATTACCCCGAGATGCACTCCCACATGGTCAAATACAACCAGAAGGGGGTCGAGGACGCCCTCAACAGCCTTAAAACTGGGTACGTTTCTGCCAGCAGCCAGGTACATCTCAAGCACAAACAGCTTTGTGACTTTTTTTTTTTAATCTTGCCAGGAAACTGGATGCCTTTATCTACGACGCTGCAGTGCTGAATTACATGGCAGGCAAAGACGAGGGGTGCAAACTGGTGACCATCGGCAGTGGAAAAGTCTTTGCTACCACCGGTTACGGCATCGCCCTGCAGAAGGATTCACGCTGGAAACGACCCATCGACCTGGCGCTGCTGCAGTTCCTGGCTGATGGTATTTGCAATACATTCTAAATGCTGTACTGTAATAATACAGAAAACATATTGTGCTCATAAGAGAAAAGAAATGCAACATGTGTGAGGAGGAATGATTTAACATGTCGACCTGCAGGCTGGAGTTCATCTGAATGAGAGGCTGGCCTCAAACGTGTCAATAAAACCAATTAAAAAGAATCTATATGTAACTTATTTCCAATCTTCAGGCCAGAGAGTGATAACGTTTGTTTGAAAATATGCTAATTAGCAACACGAGTGCTAATATGCAACACATAAAACACTGACGTGTCAAATACAGAAATGTTCTATCATTTAAATCAGCAGGATATTGATTTCATGTAGAGAACAAGACATTTTGATTAAAAACTAATGTGTTTTTAAATGAGTTTCTCATTTTAGAAAAATATCTAATGTGTGGTCATTACTAACGTACTCAATTAATAAAACAAAACCAGAGGAAAACATATTTTATCTGCTGATTGAGAGATCATTTTTTCCAAAGAGCCTAAAAGTATTTTCTGTGTTTCTCACACAGGAGACACACAGAAGCTGCAGACCGTCTGGCTAACAGGTATCTGCCGGAACGAGAAGAAAGAGGTGATGAGCAGCAAGCTGGACATCGACAACATGGCGGGAGTTTTCTACATGCTGCTCGTCGCTATGGGCCTGAGCCTGCTGGTGTTCGCCTGGGAGCATCTGCTCTACTGGAAACTCCGACACTCTGTTCGCAAATCAAACCGACTGGACTTCCTCCTGGCAATCAGCAGAGTGCGTAACATAATAAAATGGATTTAGTTCTTAGTCTTCACACAGTAATTAATAGGTAATAATAGTTTCCTCTGGAGGAAGAGTAAAAAAAACAAAACCAAAAAACACCAAGTCAAACTGGGTTATAATGACAATCGGCAGCAACTGCACGAGGATTTCTTAGATATTCTACAAAATAAAGAACTGATCATTATGTTTGAGAAACTGAATTTAAATTGCCCCATTAAAAAATCCTCATCGCTGCATCAAGAGTGGTCAAAGGCAAGATTACACATTCCAAAGCAGTACACAATTTGAAAGTGAAATCAAGATGGTGGAGCATAAATATAGAAACTAATATGCTAAGTGCATAATCAGCATCTCTCATTTCCATCCCGAGGTCTTTTTGAGAGAAAATAATACTTCAATCACAGCAATGGAACTATAAAAGATATATAAAAAAATAAGTTTTGCAACATTGGAATGCTATCCAGCTACCTTATTTATATTAATCCTAAGGGACTAGAGATGTTTGTAAAGCCTAAAATTCAAACAAATTTAAAGGACTGATGTGCTTCAGTACAAGGAATAATCTGGAAAGTGATTATAAAAATGCTGACTCAATAAACCTGTTTAAGAGAATGATAAAAGTCAGATTGTTGAAGAAATATGAATTTGTATAATGTGCATTCATAAGAACTGTTGTTCAGGAAGGAGTTGAAGTTTTTTGTTATGTTTTGTTATTAAAGATTAGACTTGTTTCAATATATATTTTTATTTTTTTTTATTTAATTTTGGAAAAAAGGGGCAGATGTTAGGAAATATTTCTTCTTTCTGCCACCTTTCATTTTATTTTGTGATTTGTATTATTTGTTGTATGTATACTATTTGTTTTTTTAAATGAAATGAATACATTTTTTTAAATAAAATATATATATATTTGCTTAGTATGTAAAAAAATTGGAATTTACCAAGTCGACACAATGTCTGCAAAGAAAAACAAAAAACATGAAGAGAAGGTTGTCATTTTGTCTTTTTATCCTCTTCATAGGGTATCTACAGCTGCTTTAATGGAGTCGAGCAAACTGAGCGCAACGGGAGCATGCAGAGTCCAGACGTCACCTCCAACTACACACAAGCCAACATGCTTAAGATGCTGAGGACAGCCAAGGACATGGTGTCCTCCGCCAGAGTGGAGAACTCTCTGGACAGCGCCACCAAAACAATAGAGAGCTGGAGCCGACGTGGAGCAGACAACGTGCGAGCTGGACTGCCTCCCAGAGTTACAACCACAGACATGACCCATGGCCGCCTGCCTTATATCTCTAGCATTACAGACAACCACTCGCCGTACCCTCACGGGGCCGTCACGCCCACCTTCCCCGTGCATTACGGGGACACTTCCACCCAGCCCCTTTTGGAGAAGCCCAGGGTGGTGAACCGGCCTTCGCCTCTCCGCTACACGCTGCCCGCCCGCAGCAGTCAGCACCTGTTAGAGAGGACTCTGCCCATCTCCAGCCTCAGCTCTCCACACATCGCCATCAGGGATCCTGCTCCTCCTGGACCAGTGAATCCCCACCACAGCAGCAGGCTGTATGTGGAGAACCAGGCTCGGCACCCGACGTCTCCCTTTGCTCCTTACAGAGAGTTCCAGGTGCCCGACATTTACATGGAGCACAAAGGACCCCTGAGGAGGAAGTTCAGTTATCCCCCCGACTGTATAAGCAAGAAAAGAAAGCCTTTCACGTACGTGTTGGACGCGGCAGAACCTAGAGTTAGGGGTGACTACGATGAACCTCGGTCTTGCTTCGCCGAGTTGAGGGCTAATCATCTTTTAAACAATCACGCCTCCGACGCTGCTGCCATGGCTTGCACCGGAGGACACTACCCCGGCACCAGCACCGGCTGCAACTCCTGTATGAAGACTTACCTGGAGCCCGACATGGACGACATACCCCTCTTGGGAAAGGACAAACTAAATCGGCGTGCCTCGTTCCTCAAAGCCACGTGGGGCAACGACAGAATCCATCAGGTGGATGAAACAAAGCCTTCTACGTCCACGTCTCCCTCCACCCGAGCGGATATGCCTGATTTGTTTCCGCGGGTGGTGTGTCCCAATTCAAAGCCTCATAAGCTTTACGGCAGTTTAGGACACAATCTGTCCTGCTACCCCATGGCTGCTGAGCCAGCCTACCTGGACCCCGCTCACATGTGCTCCTACCCCTACAAGCAGAAGCTGAAGTACTCGGACAACACCCGGCTGCCCTCTTACAGGGAAGCCATCCTGCAGAACGCCGCCGCCCTGCGCCCCTCCTCCTCCACGGTGGTGCACAGACATTACTCCACCTACCTGAACTCCTACACGGACTTACCGGTGTACGTGAGCCCAGTGGCACGAGGACCGTCACAGTTCTACAGCAGTCCAAAGAACATGTGTCACTTGATTCCCTGCACCAGCCACTGTCCAGAAAAAGCAGCGATGATGGCTCGTGTGAGCGACAGACACATGGTTTACCACAACAATATGTTTGGGGCCTATGATAACACAGGGAAGAGGGAGGACCCGGGCTCCGGGGGCAGAGAGCGGAGGCAGGTGTTGGTGGCGCGAGGAGTCAACAGTCCCTATGTGCCAAAGCCCTGGGGTAGGGTATCTAGCCTGGAGTCTGAGGTCTGAATCCTTACCGGTCCTCCATTTGGCCTGACCGAGTCCCTCCTGGGGAGAGGATGTTCAGCCTCTGGTCGAATGCAAAAATTTAACTTTACACCAACAGTGTATTTGAGAGTGTTTTCTCTCCACTATCAGTGCAATAATATCTTGAGCAGCAAAAAGTAAAAAGGAGATGAAACTAAAAAAAAGCAAAATTACTGCTGGGACTTTATCGGCCAAACTTATAAATCTACTTAAAGAATTTGAAAATGTTACAAAGTATTTACTACATGAAGATTTAACCCGTTCATTGTTAAAGAATTTTTTATGATGTGTCACCATGTGAAATTCTTTTGGGAGACAATATACTGTAGCCTCTCCACACGATTACAGATTAAAGACAATTCTCTATTTTCCCCAGAAAATCATTTAATTACCCATCATGTCAGCTGACTAATAAAATTTAAAAACTTTATTTTGTGATTTAAGCACTGAGATGTCTTCCGTAAACTTTCTAAGTCCACAACCTTGGGTGCACCAAGACTTTCTGGTAATTATTGTAATGCTACTGCACTTCTAAATCTAAGCTAGTAAAAAAAAAGGTATGAAGTATTCTGTGTATCTGCATTGTTAATATACCCTTTAATAAAGAACAAGGCCATCTGAGGAGCCTTTTGGTTTAGCTTCAGTCTTCTTCATGTGTATGATCTGATTTACATGGATTCTGTTATATCAATGAAAACTGAACCATAAAACTGATACAATAATCACAAAACTTCTTGGTGAACAGTAAGTACTGAAGTTTATACTTCAAGCAAACCAATCGGCCAGATTTACCTGAATGGTACAGTGGTGATTATATTCTTTGGTCGAGTTTTGTATAAATACAACAAATGAAAGCATGTGAGTCCAGTGTAGCAGAGCCACGACAAGAATATTCACTGATAATACCAAATAGCAAAATAAATACAGCAACAACACATAACAGCTGAAGCAGAATTACAGAAACAAAACAAATAAAAAAAACACTTAACTTGGGTTTTTTCACTAAACAGGCTCCAAGTTAAACAATATGCATCTAATCTAAGATCAGAAGACAGCAAAAACTAAAGTAAACACACACACGCCCAGTTTTTAGATGCAACTGATCCAAGAAATATAAAATCAGCATGAACTCATAAAAACACAAGAGTCTCAGCACATAAAAAGCAGCACAGCAGAAACAAAACCACTTCAGCTGGGACTTCCACAAGCACACAAACAATAAAAACACCTCAGCTGTATGCAACGATTCACTGTCTTTTGGTTAATTTTATGCAAATGCATGAAACATATGGAGGTAATTTAGTTTTTTTATATTATTTAATCAAACAAAAAAGCAATTAAAAAAAAAGTTTATATATATATATTAGGGGTGCAACGATACAAAAAATTCACGGTTCGGTTCGATACTTTAGTCTCACGGTTCGATATTTTTTCGATACAAAAAAGAGAAATTTCCAT
>JARVGW010000194.1:16450780-16464152 GCA_031762495.1 Anablepsoides rubrolineatus
ATGTAGAAAATGTTACATTTACATCACATCATGGATCACATATTGATCAGATGCTGCTGCTGACTGATCCATGATGTCATGTAAATGTAACATTTTCTACATATAGGTCAAAATAATCACTGCAATTCAAATTGAATTCCTGCTGGAACAAGATTTATTCTATAGAGAAAGATGCAAACAACTCAAACCTACAGGACAGTGGATTATACACGTATTATAACTGGCTAACACGTTAGCCAGTTAGCTTTCATTTAAACAGCTGCAGGATTCACCCGACAAAACTATTAGAAAACTGATGAAAAACATAAATTATTAGAGGGGAATGTATTCAAACGTACTTCTTTTGTTGCTTTTAATGGTTAATCAACCAGCTGGATAACTTATATCCTAACAAGATAAATGATAATTAAAATAAAGCCTTTTTATTTTTGGTATTATTTTATCGACATATTTTAAATCTGTCAGTAATCCGTGCCGTCCAACCCTCCCTGACTTCGGCTCGGTTCATTATTAAAAAAGGACCATGTGAGTGAAGATAAGCAGTCGCTTCTGTTGCCCCCAGGAGGGCAGTTAAATATTAAACAATTAACCTCGTTAACCCGCCCACAGCTTTTTCCACAGGTGTGCCGCTGATTTCACCCCAGAGAGACCTGGATGAGAATTTTAAGCGAGCCGATTCACAGCAAACCAGATGATGGAAACAAACCTGCAAACTCCTGATTTTTACGGCTCAGACGGCAGGATTTATTAATCCCTCCTCAACATTAATGCAGTAAAAAACAGAGTTCTGCTTTTTCTATCAGAACAGCCTGATATTATAACAGTTTTACATCCGGTTCTTGCTGTGTCAGAGCAGCAGCAGTGTGTGTGTGTGTGTGTGAGGTGTTACAGGATGAGTCTGACATGTACCCTGACACTCAGCTCTGACTGCTGATGGATGAGGAGGCTTCAGGCAGCTCAGATGGATAAAACAAGGTCTCCTCCCTCAGATCAGATCCAGTGCTGAGCTTCTGCTCTCTGATAGTCCAGAACAACAGAGACCTTATTTTAAATTTAGAAGAAGTGAATGAAGCCATTCAGTCTGTGTTGACAAGGTTTTTTTAATTAAATTAAATGTATCTCACAAAGCCTGCAGCTCTCATTTAAAGTACATCATGGTAAAAAAGAACTTTACGAGTTCAGAGATTGAAGTTCTGCTCTCAGAGATCCAGAAAAAAGAAGTTATTTTTAGCAGCTTCAGCTGTGGAATTAAAGGATCTGCTTTAAAGCTGAGGAATGAAATGTTCATGTTGTGTCTCCTGTGGGTCGTACAGTCACAGAAATATAATCATCTCTCTCTGTAGTCCTGCTCCGGTTTTAGTCAAATATTTTTCATTTAAGTGTAAACAACTGTTACATATGGTTTCATTTATTCAGAAGAGCAGTCGCGCACCACTACCCCCCGCCGTCTCCCCCCTCCCGACCGTCGCAAGTGTCAGATGCATTTCTGAAAATAAAAAAGCATTTTAAAAGGTCTTAAAACTTCAATTAACTTCATAATAATATTGTAGTGCTATACAACAAAATTAATAGCTAATTTATTTTAATTTAACCAATTTATGTTGTTAGTCTACGTTATTGCATTTAAAATTATAATTCCAATACAAACAGAATAGCCTATTGTCAATTTTTACTCAAAATATCTTCAAACTAATGAAATATAAAGTTATTAGTGAAGAAAATCTGTCTGGATAACAGCAGACTGACAGCAGGTAAAATATACCACAGGTCTGGACCACTCGTGAATTTTGTTTGTATCTAAAAAAAATCTTAAAATACGAACAAATTGGTGAATGCCACAAGTTCTCCTAAATCACTCGTACGCACAACTTAAGAACAAATCTGTTTGTACGAACAGTTCTTGCATGAGACCCATTATCTCCACACAGGACAGACAGATATACACAAACTAGACCTGGACACAGATTTAATGTAGTTAAAAGATGTCCTGTGTGTATTTAGCATTAATGTCTGGTTAAAATGTGACTTTTTAAACTCTACCTGCAGGCCCATCAGTGTGTACAGTCTGTTAGCCAGACAGGTGTCAGAAAGTCACATTCTTTAACAGATACAGAAAACAGCTGATCCAGTGGAACTTTAAAGCTCCAGCAGTCAAACACTTGTTGACCTGATGGAGCTAAGCTGCTCAAAGTGCTGTCAGTCCTGCAGGAGGAGCCCATCCACCGGCTCCACACAAATCTTTGTCATCCCGTTTCCAAAAAGAGGATTTTGTCTGTGTTTCCATCATATGTCGAGCATTTCTTTTCATCACTTAGCATGTGAGCTCCTGAGGGTCCAGGGGGGTACAACACAGAGTGGATTAGGATTAGACCATTATGAGGGTTTGGAGTTTTTAACAAAACTCCATCCAGAAGCTGTTCGCTCAAACGATACAAGGATGCAGGGATTAGTGCTTCCCTCTGGGGAGGAAAAGCCTCTAAAGCAGCTTTCAGACCATCGTGTGACACAAAAAAAAAACAAAAAAAAGGGAAAAAAGCAGACGTGAGTGGAGAGAATCAATAAATGAAATGTAAAAGATCTGCTCGTGTTGTTGCTGAGGAGGGGGTGATGAACGGCTGCTGGGTTGATTGGGTCAAAGACGGACGTGCGAGCGCCTTCTGATTGTAAACACGCTTGTTCATCTGCATGCTGAGAGCAACGGTCATAAATCATGCACTGACACTCGTCTGAGACGCCACGCCGGCAGAATATTTAACCGTCCCGACGGAACGTCACAGGAGACGATTAGACCAGAGCAGAAATCTACAGGAAAACTGCTTCCAGCCACACAAATACATTCAAATTCAGAAAGATTAGTGAGAAATATCATAATTAGACTTCTCAGTTGGACAGAGATGGATCAAAAAAAAAAACTTGTCCTGATAACTCAGCCGTCCTCAGTAGGCTCAATAAATCTGCACACTTCTACAATCAAAACCTTTGTGCAGATCTATTTCACTGAGTTCCAATGTTTTTATTCCAAAATCCTCCAGAGTTTCATTTCTGTCTCTCTACAGAGGATTTTAGTGGATCTAAAGCCTCATTCTCAAAACAAAGAGTTACTGTGTCCCGAATGTATTGTTTTCAACTTAAAATTTCCTAAAAAAGACAAAAAAACACACAGTAACAGGGTCTGTTTCTCCTTCTAGAAGGAATTGTATTAACCTTACATTCTTTTTTTTGGTTATTTATTGGAATATAAAATGGTAGTTTTTTGGGGGGGGTTTTGTTAATGTATATTTTGTCACATTTATGTAAATATTTTGATATGTATGTATGTATACACATACGTATGTATGCATGTATGTGGTATGTATATGTATATGTAGGCTATAGATCTTTTATTTTTTGAAATTGGGGGCAGATTTTATAAGATTTCTTTTCTTCTTTCTGCTCCTTTTCATTTAATGATATTGTGCTTTTTTGTTTTTTAAATATGTTTGTTTTTCTTGTTTAAATGAAAGAAATTTATTTAAAAAATTATGAGAATAAACCTGTAACATTATGAAAAATACTCATATGAGAAATATGTGTGAATATTTTCTGTAAGTTTCTAATCCGTGGATGATCAGCCTGTCAGAGCTGCTCTCTAGGACACAAATCCCTCCCCAGGACTATAGTCCTGAGCCCCGTGTGTTAATGAACTCCACAGCAGCCAGGCATGAAAGCAGCAAAAAAAAGAAGGGGTCATTAAAAAGCGGGAAGCATCTGTCTGGAATTAAAAGAAGACCATCTGTCATTACAAGATGAGACGACACCTGGCTGGTAATGAGCTCCAAATGTGCAGAAAACCTCAGGCAGGTAGAAATCAAACGTGAAGGATGTGGAAACAAAAGGATGTTGGCACACGAGGAGGGTCTCTACTTTTAATGTCTCTTTTGAGTCAGTAAACAACCCCTGGCTTTGATTTAATGCAGTCATGTCTTGTCTTGTTGTGACTGGGTTTCCTGGCTCTCTGTCTGAGAGAACTCCCATCACTGAGGCAGGAGAACATGAGAGCCGTTAATGAAGGCAGAGACCCTGGAACTGGACTGTGTGCTGCCGACACTTAATAAAAACCACTTTATGTAGTCCTCATCACCTGTGATTAGCACCTGTGGGCCTCAGCAGCTCTCAAACTACCAGCCTGAGGAAATAAATCCAGTCAGAAAGCTGCGGGCCAGTACAGATCCTCAGTTACAATACTGGAATTAATTATTCAGATTTTTCAGCTGCTAAATGAAAACCAACAGATTTATTTAGACCATTTCTCTTTCTCTGGACCGGGGGTCTGCAACCTGCGGCTCTTTAAAGCTTTGACCAAATGAGAGATTTTTGTTTGTTTGTTTGTTTGTGATATCCACAAAAATAAAGTTAGCTGTAGCAGATTTTCTGTCCATTTGTTTGCGCAAATACTGGAAACTACTAATATAAGGAGTGGAACGTGGTGATTACATCATGCTAGGAGCAGAGTTGTAAAATACCTATGTACAAATACTTTGTTACTTTCTACTTCTTATCTTTTTTAAAAAATGTAGTGAGTAGAAAGTACAGATAATTGTGTGAGAATGTAATGAGTAAAAGTAAAAAGTACACTGAAAAATAATTACTCAAGTAAAATATAGATAACCAAAATTTCTACTTAAGTACAGTTGTATAATGTTGTATAATGCCACCCTCACTGGCCTGAAACCACCACTTCAACAAACTCAAAGTAGCCCACGGGCCACCAGTTGATAATCACTGTTAAGTGTTTAATGAGTTAAGGAGTAAAAATATCTGTTTTGCTTGTGCAGCTTGCAGACCCTGACCTCTGATTGGTTAAACCAGAAGAACAGTTTGAAGGAAGTTTTACTCACCAAACATCTGAAGAGAAAACAAGCCGAGCACCCAGTCCAGGTGAAGCAAACCAGGTGAAATTAGCTTTTTAACAACCTTCTTTTTTATATTTTAATTCTGAGCTTTAAAAAAACGGTTAAATAAATCAATAAAAACTCCAATTTAAAATAAAATCCGACGCATGAATTGTTTCCACCTGTTGAAGCTCGAGATAAACAACTCAAAGGCCACGCCCACTGGCTGTGATTGGTTAGTTAAACTGTCAATCAGAAGCAACCAAACGCGTCCAAAACCAAAACACTTGAGCGGGTAAATAAATGTTTTTTCTTCTTTTTTTTTTCCAAACTTTATTCATTTCTTAAAAAGACAAAAAATTCTATGTACAATAAAAAGAAAATACAAATAAAATGAAATAAAAGGTGGCAGAGAGAAGAAAAAAATCTTATAAAGAAGAAAAAAATCTTAATATTCAACAAAGGAAACTAAATAATGTTTTGCAACTATAAATGTTTATTTTGTATTTATTTAATAAAAACATATAAAGTTTTTATAGGACCAGAACAACCTGATAATTACAACCATTAAACCATTAAAAACAAACATTTTGACTAAAAAAATATTCACCTATTTAAGCAGTAGGTGGAGCTATAAATAAATATATTCATGATTTGTTTCCTTTCAGTAACTTTTGTGCCTGTTTTTTACATTAAAGTCATTTATGTTCAAAGTAAAACTAAAACTGTTTTAAAACATCAAAACTGATTGGAAGGAAAATATAAAGAAACTGGTTCCAAACTTTTACAGGTAATAATTACAGGTCAGTTTTTAATATTCTGTATTTTATTCAAAATAATGTAAAAATAAAAGTCATGCATCTTGTTTTTATGAGGGTGATTTGTCGGCTCATCACTCGTCACCTTGAAGCTGAAATCACTGAATTTCCTGCCTGATATTTTTGTGCATCTTTATGTTTTATTGTTATTTCTGGGAGCAGCTGTTGTATTGATTTCCTCTGCTGCCCTTTGACTCTTTAGTTGACCTAAATCTGCTCAATAACATTTGTGACCTGTCACATCAAAATGAAGATTAAGTCCAAAAGTGGAATGTGGAGAAAAAGGATAGAGTGTTTTAATTTAAACAAGTGCAAAACTTGCATTTTGGCAAAATATAATGAATCATTTGAATGAAATGTCTAACATATAATCCTAAATAAAATCTTTGAAGCATTTTTTGAGCAGTAGCAATTAAAAAAAAATGATTTTGAGTAAAAATGCCTTAAAATTTTTAATTTTTTCCTGTGAACTAAAAATGTTTCTTTCTTTCCAAATGGGAAATCTTAATAAACAAGTAATTTTTGAGGTTTCCTCTTTATACTGATGTCAAAATTTACTCAATAAATCTGCATAAAATTATGATTCAGACCAAACAGTAATGTATTATCGTAACCAACAGGACAAATTACATCATATCTCTGGATAAGCTTATGATATTAAAATGATCCAGGTTTGACCAAATTTGACTTAATTCTCATTTCCATACGATGGGTCATATTTAAGTGTGAACAATACAGGAGTTGGTGCAGTTGAATCATCAAATTCCACTCACTTATGAGACTTTAAAGGTCTGGACTGGATCAGGTTTTAGGTTCTGATGAAGCCGGCTGGTTAAAATAATCACAGCTTTGACCCCTGCAGGTGAAGAAATGTTTGCAGACGTGAGGAAACCGACAAGTTCTCTGCAGCTCGTCGAGTCGCGCAAACAAAGCAGCAAACAAACACTTAACAAATTAATTAAGTAAAGCTTAGTTTGCATTTCCAATTAAAGCTCTGCCCCCCAAAAGCGTCAGAGTCCTGCCCCCACCTGCAGGAAGAGGGCAGAAGGTAAATGAAAGCACTCAGGAGAATCCCTGCTGGGATTGAACTTCAGAGGGGGAGGTTGGCTTTGATAATAAAAACAGCAATCTCATGTACAAATAAACACACACACTCACACACACACACCGAGGTGCTCGGAGGAAGATTGGGGTGAACAGGAGTGGAAGAGGAGGAGGCCAATTACCTGCAGAGCAGAAACACGCTCCGCAGCCACCAGTGTGAAATTGTGTGTTATTCCAACTTTCTTAAATATAAAGATGTTTTCTTTGACTTTTTGTATTTAAAAAGCATGCATGTCACAGTCTGTTTGAGCCACGTTAACACAGAAAACTTCAGATGAGTTTTCATCATTATATTAAACCTGTATTTGAGAAAAACAGACAATGTTGCAGCAGTTGATCCGGCCTATAAACGAAAAAGATGGAGAAAATCCTCAGAGAAGCTGCAGCTCTCATAGGGTCCTTTAAATAAAAAAAACAACTTAGTTTTTCTTTCTCAGATGAACATAAAGGCTTTATTCTCTTTGTGAGATTTAGAAAAATGAAAAAGAGTCACAAAAATAATAAACATCTGCAGAAAATGACAAAGGAAGCAACAAATGAAGAAATGATAAAAAAAGAAAAGTGGAAAACAGAACAAAAAGGAATTTAAATCAGAATTTTTTGGCACCAAACAAAATTGTCGATCTGATGATTTACATCAAATTATAAAGGACAAAAAAAAAAAAAAAACAAACAAGGCAAATTAATCAGTTTAAAGAAAAGAACAGTTTAAAAACCAAACAACTCAAATAAATCAGAATAATCGCTCACTTTCATAGATTCAGATGTTTTGCAGTTTGATGATAAAAAGTATTAAATATCCTGAAGTGTTTATTTTTAATACTTCAGACGCTTCATGAGAAAAAAATTTGAAACGATAAAAAACAAACAAACAAACAAGAGCTCAAACCTTGAAAACAACAGCAGGTTCAGACTCCTCGAGCCAAACGCTCACAAATCAGAAGCTTCTGAACGCTCAGAGTTCTCTGCTGCACTTTTTAAAGAAGGCTGAACGTAAAAATAAAGAATCTCTTCGGTTTTAGTTTTAAGAAAAGGCTGAAAACAAGTTCCCAGAATTTCAGAACGTAAACAAAAACAATCAATACCTGAAAACAACCGACTCATGTTGGACTTTTTGTTCATGTTTTACTGAGAAATTCAGCAAAACAAAACCCTGTCACATTAGGATGTTTTAAACAACTTCTGAAACTAAAATGTCCACTAGATTTCTAATAAAAGTTAGATATGTGATCAGTTTGGTAGTATAACAGTATGTACATATATAAAATTCCATCTTCAACGTAGAGAAGTTGTCTAAACCATTAAATGTGACACTGAAGCATTGCTTTATGGGAAATGTAAAGTGCATCATTTTAAACAAACTAAAATCATTTAAATAGAGATTAGTCATCCTCACTGCCTAAACAACGTTTAAACTAAATCATCTTTCTGTGAATAAATGTTCTGATCATTCAGGAGCCACAGCAGCTTTTAAGTGTCAGATAATAATTTACAAATCAGACAGATTCTAAACAGAAACGTTTTGTTTTTTGCTTTTAACGACTGTGAGCACCAAAACAACCACCGTCCCCTCACCGGTAACTAAAACTCAAACAGTTTGGTTGTTCTTTAGCAGAGCTGCTTTGCAGGAACGATGCAGGAAACAAATGAAAAAAAAAAAACAAATCATTAAATGAGTTGAGGAAGGCTCATCTTCCTCACAGACTGCAGATCAGAAGCTTCTGGACTGAGTGACGGATCCGTTAAAAGATTCTGCTCCGGGTGGAAAACTACAACCGTTTGTGGCGACAAACAAGAGATGTGTCTGTTGGCGAAGCTTCATCGTTCATGAGGACGACATCACCGGCTGAGGGATGGAGACACGTCAGACACTTAAGACTGATGAGCTTTCTTTTCTTCTTCTGGTCTCATTAACAGGGTTCCTACAGCTTAAGGCAACTTCAATTTAACACTTTTTAATACTTCTCTAATGCCACTTGAAATAAGATTTAAGACAATTTAAACAAAAAAATGTGACAATTTTATTCAAAAAAATAAATGTTACCAATTATTTTAATATTTGAGATGAATTACAGTTGCAATGTTTTAACATTTTTAAAGGCCTCTGAAAGGTTGATTTAAGGCATTTTAAGGCTAATTAAGGCCTTATTTTTGGATTGATGAATTCAATGCCTTTTAAGACTTTTTATGGATCTGTAGGAACCCTGATTAAGAAGTAGGGGTGTGACTGTTGTTTGTCTCGTTCTCCCTTTAATATAGTTTTATTGGACAATGAAGCTGCGTGTATTTCCCGTGTATTTTAAGGGGACAATTCAGACCTAGTGAAGTTTGTGAATGTTTAGTATCTTTACTTGTTGTGGATAGCTCTTTGAACAAACTCAGTTTGAAAAAGTAAAAACATAATTCTATCTTAAGGCCCTGTAACACTAGTTAACTTGTGCCAACTTATGAAACATTTTTTATGTCTAAATTGCTAATAAAAGTTATATATTTGATCAATTTGTTCAAATTGTTCAAAGCTGCATCCGAGGTGCACAAAAGAGCGTTATCGTAGATCCTTCCTCCCTGCAGCTGTCAGACTTTATAACCAGCACCACGCCCAAAAAACACAGTAAGTGTTTACAAAATCACAAGTGTTTACAAAAATCGCAACAAGTATTTACACATCTGCTGCTGCACAATCATTTGCACTATTACTCAGGCTGTATTTGCACATCTGTGTTTCTTGTCTGCATTGTGATACTGCCGAAAAGAAGCTTCCTGTTGATTTTTTTCAATTTCATCTTCAATGTATTTGTCTTTAAAATGTTCATAAGTTGGCATAAGTTGTTTGGTGTGACAGGACCTTTAAGAAGGCAGCAAACTAGCTAGCTGTTAGCTTGTTAGCTCTGTCAAATTTAAACTATATTCCATCCAAACTGATTCTGTTCAAAGAATTATCAACTTTACCACAGAACCTTAACCAAAATATCTGAATTAGTCCTTTGATGTTAAAAGTAACAATACATTCCTGCAACCCTATAAAGTTTTCCAACAGTAAACATTAAAAACAAAGCATCTGTTACACAGAAATCTGATAAGTGAGAGGTAGTGGGTTTAAACTTCTCTAAATCACTTGCTGTTTGGATGTTTTTAGTGTGAAATCATTTACAAACCTCAGACTGTCGAAACATGGAAACATTTTAATAATAAATTCCCTTTCATTCTAGCCATCCTCGCCTCAGTCTTCCATCACAAACTGTTGGTCCCTTTCAACAAACGTGATCAATTATTCTTAGGTGACAATTAAATCAAGCAACCAATGTTTGGTAAAAAAAGGCACACAGTTTGTAGAGCAGCAGTAAGGCCTCGGAGAAAACAACAACAGAAAAAACTGGCCGTTCGGTTAGAGACGTTCACAGAAGTTGTTATTTTTTCGTGTCGGTCAGGATGATGTTCGCTGTGACGAACATGAGGCAGAACACGGCCCAGATTATCACAAACCACACCCAGAAGGCGTGGTGGAAAGGCGACTGGTGTCTGTTGACGGCGTCTCGGTCCATCACGGGCTGCAGGTGGCGCCGGGCGAAGAACACGAGGAAAGCCGGGATGATGTACTGGATGCCCGTTCCGGCGTAGGCCCCCGTGATGCCCACCAGGGACTCCAGGTTGTGGGTGCAGAAGGCCACCACGATGGGGGGCACCAGGGTGATGAGCGGGAACACCACCCGGTCCACCACCCAGGGGTACGTGCCCCCGTCGCGGTGGAACAGCGTCTTCCAGTTGTTGCGCAGCGTCACGGCGATGATGGGGAAGTTGGTGCTGATGGTGAAGACGGGGAAGAGGCCCAGGAAGTAGCGCAGCGCGGCGACGTCCAGCACGTCGCAGTTGTCCGCGAAGTTCAGCGTGTACATGTCGTACAGCAGCGACGTGTCGAAGCAGAAGATGGCGGTGAAGGACAGGAGCGTGTAGAAGCCCAGGATCAGCACGTAGTCAGCCAGCACCAGCGCGCCGACCCGCTTCTTGTCCGAGATGGGCGTGACCAGAGAGGGCAGCGAGTGCTGGCACATGAAGGAGTACACGCACACCCCGAACAGGTTGGGCACTCCCGAGAGGTTGGCGATGGGCGGGCGACCCTCGCCGGTGCCTTTACCGATGCGGATCAGAGCCAAGATGATCATCATGGTGAACGCTGAAAGAAAGAATACATTTATTGGGATCAAACAGGCATGCTTTGTTTTGTTCTTTGTTAGAGAAAAGAAAAGAGTAAAACATGCAGGGCTGCTGACCTCGACGACCAGGATTGACTATCTCTGAGATAACGTTTAAAAATAGGTAGTGTTCCTTACCTGTTCACTGCAAAAACTGTCCATCTAACCAAGTTTTAAAACCTTATATCCACTCAAAAAGTCTTTTTGATCTTGTTTTGAGACTGATTAAGAACTGATTGTGTCAGAATAATAATCTTGTTTTCAGAATGTGTCAGATTATTTGTCTTGTTAGCCTGAAAATATGACTCAAAATAAGTCAAAATTTCTGCCAATGGAGTAAGAAAATTTTACTTGGTAAGATTCTTGAAATATTTGATTTGACTCAATTTTTTCTTATTTCAAGATTCTTACTAAGTCAAATTTTCTTACTTCATTGGCAGAAAATTTTGACTTAATTTGAGTCAAATTTTCAGGCTAACAAGACAAATAATCTGACACATTCTGATTATTATTCAAATACAAATACAAATAAAAGTTTCCAACTATAGTAATATTTGGGATGAATTAGTCATCCTACATACAATGTGTTAACATTTTTAAGACCTATGAAAGATTGAAATATTTTTCAATGGATACATTTTTTTGCCTTTAATAGTTTTTAAGGATCCGCAGATACCCTGCAAAAGATGCTTGGAAATCACTGTTGTTGAGTTTAAATCTTCTAGTTTTGAGACGTTTGTTAAAACCAGAGGCAGGTATACTCATCATTTTTGTTTTCCTCACATCAGATCGATGTCAGCACTCACTCCGTGTGTAAAACCTGTTGCACAACTATTCAATATTTAATGCATCTTTGGACTCTGTCCAATGTAATCTCAGGCTCTGAGGAAAGCTCTGCTACTCCTAATTTAAACGTTAACCCTCTTCTTACAGAGGGGTCTAAAGGATGGGCAATGGACCAGCTTTTCAAGGACGAAAACACAAAGAGGCTTCTTGTTCCATCAGTGGATCTGTTCTGTTCGATGTCCTAAACCGGCCTTTTGTTTCCTGCAACGCTGGACAAATCCAAATTCGAGTAACTTTTAGGATTTTTTTTTTACGTAAAGACATCTTTAAAGTTTAAAATAAGGAGTCCAGGAGTCTCACCACCATCAGACTTTTGAAACACTGCATAATTACCCAACCCTGAATTACAATCTCATCTACCTGCTAAGATTGTCCTTCATTGTACAGCTGCTGACCAAACATTTCCTGACTCTGGAAAAGCTTAAAAATCAACAAAATAACAGTATCTCATCCATGTTTATTGTCTTTGCACACTTACTGCCATATATTGCACAAATGATAATGTATGCACCTTATTAGATATCTTTTATTTGTACCACCTCCACCTTGATCTGGATTCTACCTCACTCTATTTCTACTTTGTCTTATTTATATGCCATACAACATATAAGACATAACATACTTGACTTGTTTAATTTTACATTACTTTATAGTTTATCAAGCGGTTTATGTCGTGAGCTAATATCACCCTGATGTTTGAACGATAATAAAGAGAATCTGAATCAGAAACTCCACCCACTGTCCAAAGACCCTGCACAAAATGATTCGTTCAGATGAAAAAAAGCTTTTTCTCCAGCAGATACTTGTCAGGATGTGGTGATTAGGAGCACTTTTACATGAAGCCTCTTCCTCCTGCACTTGACATGCAACAAGAGGAGGTGAGTAAATTGAGGAGGTGTCGAACTGCTACATATCACGTCCGTTTCTCAGCCGGTGATTTATATTACCTGTAGAACCACCACAGTGACCTTGTGAAGAAATGCTTCACCTTAACGACCCCCCCAGAGGAAACTCTCACGGCTCTATTGTCTCCGACAGAAAAACGCGGCCGCGGCGAGCGGTCGAGTCAAAGCTGCCAGACGCTCTCCGAATCATCCACTGCCTCGAAGACGAGACACTCGGCTGCTATAAACAGACGAGTTAATTAAAGCTTAGAAAATGGCAGAAGGTTGAAAGGTCATCCAAGCTGAAGAATCTGCAAGTCAGAGGGGTCTCAGTTCAAACCGACAGCAACTCGGACTCTTAAAAGCCGACTACAGCTGGAATGTCAACGACTTCCCGTTAAACGAATAAAAACGCTGCACTTTATTGCAACTTTCACTTCTGATGCGGCTCAGTTTTCTCGTCAAACGCTGCTCCCCTCCCTCCCTCCCTCCGGTGGTTTTTAGAGCATAGAAATAATCTGATCATTAATTAAGACAGACACTCCTTCAGCACTCTTGGATGATCTCAGTGGTAATTAGCAGAACCGGCTCTTTGCCCAGTTCTCACCAGGATTTCTTCATTTCGTTCTGCAGCGCAGCTTTATCATCTGGAAACCAAT
>JARVGW010000194.1:16469927-16484332 GCA_031762495.1 Anablepsoides rubrolineatus
GCAGTTCTGAAGGCAAAAGGGGGTCCAACCCGTTACTAGTATGGTGTACCTAATAAAGTGGCCGGTGAGTGTATGTATGTATGTATGGGTATGTTATATATATACACATTTTTTGTTGCTGTGTTTTTGATATTGTTGTTTCTGCAGCTGTGCAGCCAAGATGACGGGGGTGTTGTCTTGTGTTTTTTGGATGTATATTTCACATATCTGCTAATGTCTCCTTCACTTTTCACTTTTTTTTCCCTTTCTTTTTGTTTAAAAAAAAAAGTAACTGATGATGAAGAAACTAAGAAACTAATATTCAGTTCTACTTTCTACTGAAGTGGCAAAAAAAAAAAGAAAGAAAACTGAAGATGCTCCTCTGGCTAAATGTCTGTTCATGGGCTTTCATGCTACAGAGGTTAGGAGACCGTTCACCTGGCAAATACCTGACACTGGAGTTCACTTCTCTCTACACTAAGAAGTAAAAAAAGAGGGAAAAATGAAGAAAGCAGGCAAAGTAAAATTATTGTCTTCATTTAAATGCATCTTCCTCAATTTAATTTATCATATGATTTATGGATTTATTGTTTATTGTGACAGGCCTAGTAATAAATACAAATATTGTGTGAAAGAGCAACAAAGCTGCAGCTCTGTGATCATTCTTTTCACCTGTTGCAGAAACACGTGAAAGAAACAAAGCTTCCAGTGGAGCCATTTTGAATCATTAGCTCGAGCTGTGAAGTCACTCCGACCATCAATAACAGCGAGGCAGAGTGGATGGTGCAGACAGAAGAATACCGGACAGTAAATGGATGCAGCTGCGTTTTTGTGTTTATTTAAGTGGGCACGTGGCTATGTGTGTGTGTGTGTGTGTGTGTGTGGGGGGGGGGGGGGGGGGGGGCCGGAGCCCCCCCGCCCCCCCCCCCCGCCCAGGACCGCCCCCGATTCAGGGGCGCTGTGATTTTTAGCAGCGAGTCCTGGCCCAACGGTTTATTTTTCGCCCGCAGCCTTGTGAGTGACGGTCCAATCAAGCCTGGGACGGGCTGTCAGGCCTGTCAGGCTGAGAAATGAGAGGAGATGGGAGTCGAAGACACGGAGCAGAACCGAACCATGATGGACGGAGTTGACCACAGCAGCCACAAAAGGCAGAGGGGAGGGATAAAAGTGACGAAGGGGGGAGGCAGATAAAATGGAAATAGGTGTTGGTGGGAAAGGAGAGCTCAAACAAATGAAAGGAAAGAGTGACAATATAAAACTAAGAAACACCCCCTTTCTGTTCTGGGCTTAATAAACACAACAGTTTATAAATTAAGGCAAATAAAACCTGAGAAAACCAAAAGCTTTCTGCACAGCTCTGAGGTTTTAATCAGGTAAAGGCTCTGGACTCTGGACTGTCACAGCACCTCCATTCTTTTCCTTTTCAACCATTTTGTTATAAAATCAGCTGATCATGACCTGGTTTGGCCCAGATTTCAGCTGTCAGACTCATTTGACTCCAGAATCCTCCATGATCCACTCACTAGCCGTGTTTCCACCCAATTTTAATGTGATTTTTGAGCAAATTATTAAAATGTCGGAAAAAAAGGGGGAAAAAAGAAGAAATGCGAATCAGACGTGTTTCCATCAACTGGTTTGGAGTGAATCAACCAGGCTACACAAAATGTAACTAGAGAACTGCCTTTCCTGTGAAAATGATAGTGTGAATGCCTGTTGCTAAAAACTTTAGAAAGTTGCTGAAATTGAGCTGAAAATGTTTAATAGAAAATGTTTTATTGTAAGTTAAACTTGAAAATCTGAAAGAAACAAAAAAGCAGAAAATCAGTCAAAAAGAGCAAAAATATAGCTTAAATAGCACAAAGTAGCAGAAAAAAGCACAAAAAAGCTGAAGAATAGCAGAAGAAAGCAGAAGTATAGCCGAAATAGCAGAAAAAAAGCTAAATTTAGCAAAAAAAAAGTAGCTAAAATTCGAACAAGAGAGTAAAAAAAAGAGCATAACCAGAACAAATTGTGCAAGATTTTGTAAAGATTTAGAAACATTTTAAAGAATTTTAAGGATGTTAAAAGTAGCTCCATTCATTTTCGATGGCAAAAAATGTGGCTAAAAAAGTGAAATAGCTAAAAAAAATATATATAAATAGCAGAAATACCAAAAGTCACAGCTGGAATGTCCTGAATGAGCTGAATGTTTTGATATATGAATTGTTGAAATAGCACAAAAATTGTGGAACGAGAAAGGGGCCAAAAAACGTACAGAAGGAAAAAATGATCTCATAGTGTGAATGCTGTGAGGTGTTCACACTGATTACATCAGATGTTGACGTTACTCTTGGCTGTATTAAACATAAAGTATTATTACTATTATAGTAAGAATTATTCTGTCATATCAGCTAGTGTTGGTGATGCTACATGCTGTCTGGAGACGTAGAAAACTCTTGCTGACAGCGGGAGGAGGGTCCAGTTGCAGCCTCTACAATTATTGGATGGAGGTAAACGTTCACTACGTCAGAACTTATTCTGTGTTTCTATCTCCCCTTTTGAGCATTAAATGTTTTTCAGGAAATCCAAAAACCACCTCAAGCGAGCGTAAAAACCTTTTTGCGAAATTGAGGAAGTTTTTTGCAAATTTTGCTGCTTCTGTCCAACTTTTCTAATGCAATGATTCAAAATGCACATAAAAAACATCGATGAAAACATGGCTAATGACTGTAAGGAGCCCACCATTATGGTCTCCACTGAGGTCTGTGGAGTTCGCTCATATTTCTGAACTTTGCACGGTCTGATCTTGAAATGACCTTTAACCTTTCCTAGACCGAAAAGCAGCAACAGTTGCTTCTCTAAGGTCTAATAGATCTGTCCATGGCGTTGTGTTAGCACTCAACTGTATGCTCCAGAGCAGAAAAAACAACAACAAATTTTACAAAGATGATCAGTGAATTATTACATTTCATCATTCTTACCAATCCAGCGCATGAGTGAGGTGAGAATCTGAAGATATTTGGTCTTCTGGGCGTTGAAGAAGGTGAACGGCCCCAACAGAAGAGTGAACACAGCCTGCAGGGAAACAATAACACTTTTATCTGCCTCATATACACTCAAAAATATAGGAAAACACACTCGAAAACTTTGTCATCACAGAGAGGAATGAGAGAAATCAAAGTTAAAACATGCTTCACCAATGGCTGCAGTTATAAATATTATAAATGTCAGAATAAATCAATAAGAGAGGTTGATTTATAACACACCTCTAACCTTGTTTCAAGTGTTTCTCAGATTGTAGGACATGTATTAATTAGAGGTTACAGTGATTTGTGAGACAGCAGTTTGCTGCTTTGGAAGGTTTAGTTCAACTGGGAGAGAAACACTTTTTTTTTAGCATGAAGACCTTTTATTCTGCTGTGTAATGACTGAAACGTGTCTATATTTTAACGTACTCTTGACGGAGTGAAGTCCAAGCTCAAAATGAGCCCCAGCATAAATCTGTATTAAACGAAGCCTTATAAAGAGACACGGCTGAAGAAAGCAGGGAAGTTGATAGCATCTGGCTCACAGACAGCAGTATTTTAACCATAAATACGTCTGGGAGGCTGGCCACTTTCAAGCACCTGTACTTTCTGTCTAAAGATGACTTTGTAATCTGTGCATGACATCAATCTGAGTCTTCATTTAGAACCACTCTGTGAGTCTCAAAATATGAGTCACAATGTTTACATTTCTTTAACAGAGAAATCTATGGAGAGAAAATGGACTCAAAATTTGTATGTGCGTAATAAAGTTTGTGTGTGTGTAAAACATGATCTGTAACACGTAAAAACATTTTGTGCGTAACTTCAGGTATTTGCAAGTACTACAGAGTACCTATTCACGTAACATCAAACAGTAACATGTTTAGGTACCTAAACGCATCATTGTGACCATATTAGCGTAAGAGTGGTGAGTTTTCCATGTTTTTCCTGAACGCAGCATCGCGCAAGAACGTAATGACATCAGCAGCCGCTGGTTCTCTGGTTCAGTAGAGTTCGGAGTAGCTTGACAGCGAGGCGAGCAGCTCCTGCAGTGAAGCTCACCGAACAGACCCCCTCTGAATTATCTGGTCAGCACGATGTTTGCTTGCTCAAAGTAAATAAAGTACTGCCACTTTCTTTATTTCATCCCCCATTAAACAGAGAAAAGTGCAGAGGAAAACAACAGAGGCCGAACGCATCTGACCTGAAAGAGCACAAGCAGCCAACTTGAAGCGTTGGACACATTTTGGATGCTCAAAATGTAGCTTGAACAGCTATTTATTTAACTCTATTCTCTTTTGCTTGTTTGATTTAAACTTATTTGCCTTCCATGGACCCCCATCACACAATTTTTCAAGCGAGGAAATAACATCAATAGAAATACATGGAGTTGATTTTTAATTTATGCAATAAGATAAAACTCTGCGTCAGTCGTTTTCAAGAGTTTTCACTTTAAAGTTGTTAAACAACTGATGTTACAATACAAAGAGTTGGATGTTGTCTTGATATTTGTTAAATGTTAAATATTGAGAACTGAATGTGTTAAATTAAAAAAAAAAGTTTATTATTTAAAAAAAACACAAAAAAACAAAAATTGGTATCGTAAAGTACCGGTACCGATTCCCAGGTACCAGATATTGGTACCGAATCGATTCAAATGTCAAAGGTACCCATCCCTATTTGCAAGTGTGTATTCAAATGTACACACAAATATTAATAAGTTACGAACACAAAATAAAAGTACACACGCACAAATATAAATCACACAAACATTAAAATTTCACACAAAATATTTTTATCTTCAATCTCACAAATCTGATAATTACACACACAAACTGGCTTCTACCCATACAAGTCGTTAAATACACACAGACAAAACTACTTTTATGCACAGATCAGGTTACGAGTGCACAAATCATTTTGAGACTGTTTTTACCCTGCAGAGAGCTCCCAAATTCGTGTTTAAATGATGTGTTTACATGCTGCTAAAAAGCTGGGACATTTAAACTTTATTATGCACAAACAAACTTTATTAAACACACACAAACATTATGAGTCTGTTTTCTCTCCATAGAACAAACAAAAACAAAGAAATGAATAAAACACAAGAATTTTCAGTTCGTCCCATGACTTCAGCAAGGAGTAAGAAATTATATTCAAACTGTAAAAATATTTAAAACAATTTAACTTGTTCTAACTGATAATCCAAACAGCAGAGGTGCAGTTTAGCATTTTAAGGATAAAAGATTAGGATCTGTTTACATTAAAGATTTTACATTATGAAATACAAAAAAATGACTTTAGTAGTAAAAAAAAACATTCAATAAAACAATCTGAAACAGTGTTTCTAAATGTCAGCATGTATATTTTGTAGTTTGTGTTTTATCTCTGAACTCCTTACTAATCAGCTGACAGCCAGAACTCATGTTCATGCCTTCTTCCTGACATGTGATCCACCTTTGGGTGATTTTGTTGACATTATTTGATCTTTACGTGGTGGATGTCAGGTGACGAGCTCTGTTTTAGATTTTACACTTCTTGTTACAGAAAATGATTCGACGCAGCCTTGATGCTGCAGAATGATGCTGCATGTCGGCTGTAATAACACAGCTACATCACATTTTAAACTAATGATGCTCGCTTTGTTTCACAACACATCACCTGTCTGAGTGTCCACAACCAAAACAAAACTGTCAGACAGAAACAGAACTATTTATTCAGGATTTCATGACACAGACAAAGTGAACAGCACTTGGATCCAATGCATTTATTCATTTAATTCTTTGTTTAGGTTGTTTTAGAAGTTTAATCTCACTCCTGTTTTAAGGCCAACATGCAGGTTTTCTCTCCATTTTTTTTTGCTTCCTAAGCAGAGAACCTGCTTCACGCTCACTTTGATGAATTTTGCAATAAACAACTACAGAATCTGTCAGGAGAAACGTGGCATAAATCAATTCTGTCTGTGCTCCTCTCTCCGCCTCCATCCCTGCTCTCCAGTAACCTGATGGGTTTTATTTTTCCTCAGCAGCACACCCATCAAACTACAGGCATTTCACTTCAAATCAGCCAGTTCTCCTTTTCCGTATAAGACAACACTTTCACTAGAGCCAGGTGGTTGGCTGCAATCACACAATCGCCTCAGTGAAAAACAAAGACGTTTGAGTCTGAAAGGGGAAAGTGCAGAAATGATCAAAACACTAAAACACGTTGATCGGACCTCGCTTTGCAACGAGAAAACTGAAATCAGACCAAATCAGAAGGTGCAGGTTGGACTAGTGTTGTAGTCAAGACCCCCTAACCTGAGACCACAGCGTATCAAGACCGAGACATTTTTTATGATTTTAGTAGCCAAACTGTATTATTGAAGTAAACCAGTTCTGTAAAAGATGGAGTATTCTGTACACGTGTCTAACTTAATATGTAGAGCTAATATTGACAAAATCTGTGAGGGCCGAGAAAATAATTTTGCCGTTAGGCAGACTAACATTCGCTTTCTTCTGGATATTGTTTTACAAATATATTTTTTATGATTTTAGTAGCTGAACTGTATTATTGAAGATTTTGCAGAGATTTTCTCCTGCTCCCAGAGAACTACTGCTCAGTTTATTGGAGTGAACGGGGTGGGATGGGTAACATGGCTAACAAAAATACATGAGTCAGGTTTGGATTTGAATCAGTATGTTTTACATTAAATGAAACAAGAATGTTAACAAATAAATTCAACAACATTTTGGCTATTTAGTCATTTCCACAGTTGTTGACCATCAAAAAATGGTCTTGAGACTGGTCTTTAGGGCTGCAGCTAACGATTATTTTAGTAATCGATTAATCTATCGAATATTCTGACGATTGATCGAGTAATTGGTTATAAAAAAATTGTCATGTTCTGTACTTAAGCTTATTTCATGAGAAATACAATTATTTAATATTGTGAAGAAGTAATCTATACTTGCTGATGACCCTCCTGCACTCAAAGTAAAAATTACAAAACCAGTTGTTTTAATTCATGCTTTTAAACTCCATTTGTTTGTATTTGTGTGTGTGAGGTTTGAGGAGGCAAGAATTAAAAACACTTCGTCATTGAATCATTTTTAACCATTACAGAAAAATCTAAATGCTGTAGATTTATTGTTATGGACTAGAACATTTAATTTCTTTTTTTTGGGGTTAGATTTTTAATAAGTAAAATGGGTAATATAAACATTTGGGTGTTGCAATTGAGTTTTGTAGAGTTCACTTGTTAATTGTAACAAAAAAATATTTTAAGATGGTTACGAAGTCACGAAAGCGCTTTGATTATAAAAGTATGTATTTTTATGAAGCTTGGAGGCAGATAAATTTGCCTTTGTAATCAAATTACTCGATTATTTGAGGAATCGTTTCAGCCCTACTGGTCTACTACAACACTAGGTTGGACCTTTACAAAACTGTCATAATGTCCAAACAGCTGAAAACCACAGAGTTTAAATGACCTGTTCTACAAGTATTTCTCCTTGTTCCACTCCTCCACACAGCGGATCATTTGCCCTGTTCTTTCACTACAAACAGTTCAAGAAAACCGTTTAAGGTCCCAACATATTACTCACAGCTGACAGTACTTGCATTTTAACACTGGCCTCATATCAACTTAAGTAAAAAGTGGTAAGCTTCTCTAAAAAAAACAAAAAAAAGGATTAAAATGAGAAAATCTCGGTGCCATTCAACAGGAGGTTTATGACCAACACATTCAGTTTGTATCTGCTTCATCCCACCTCATCCATATGATGGAGGTGAAAACTTTCCAACAACTTTTCTTTCCTTCTCTATAAATTATAATTTGAGAATAAGAGATTAACGGGGCTTAGATATGGTGAATGATCTCAATAACCCTCCACCAACTGGCAGAACGGCCCGCAGCTGCCAATCTTTCTCTCTGTGTTTTTGGATCAGAGCAGTTTGCAGAGAGCAGAGACGACGCAGTGGCATTTTAATTGGCCTTAGATTGCATCACTAAATTGTTCTCTTTAATCACCACAGTCACATGTTTCAGTGACTCTTCATCCATCACAGCTGGCTGAAGCCAAGCCCCTGACCGTTGGCTCCATTTAAGTAATTAATCAACAAATACTTCTGTTTTGTTCCAGCACAGATGTCTGAAAGCTCTCCGTCGTCACTTTGGTTGGATAAAAAACCCAGGAGAGTTGCAGGACTGCTGGTGCGGGCCGCCCTGTTTCATGAAATGTGTGAGATAAATGATTCTGGCTGCTGTTGCATCAGATGCAAAGAGGGTTAACAGTAAAATAAGCTCTAGACAAGCAGAGAGCATGTTAACGAGGGAGTGCAGGAGGGAAATTTGTGTACTGCGACTGCTCCGTGTTGGTCCACACTGAACGCAAATAATCTGCTAAACAGTCAAACAGCAGAGAAGAAGAAGAGATTGGGATTCCCAAAACACTCTGTTCATTTCTATCTGACACTAATCTTTAGTCTCAACAAATGATGACGAGTTATTTAAACTAAATACAGCACAGCCTTAGCATATATGACCCCCCACACACGTACACAAAACACCAATGCACCAGAACACTTGTTGAGGGTGGGGGCTCATTGGTGGGTGGGCCCAATGGATATCCCTTTATCAGAGCTAAACAACAAAATAAAAATTTGAAGGTCCTATGATGAATAGTTTTTGAGTTAGGTTAGGTTAGGGCTAGAAAAGAAAAGAAAAAAAGAAAAGAAAAAAAATCTGAAGGTCCTATGTTGAATAGTTTTTGAGTTATAAACATTTTTGTATGTCTAGACACCCTCTTTTCAGGTGGGGTGGGGGTTGGGCTCATTGATAGGCCTGATGGATATTCCTTCATCAAAGTAAAAAAAATAAAAAATAAATAAAAATAATCTGAAGCTTCTATGTTGAATAGTTTTTGAGTTATAAACATTTTTGTATGTCCAGACACCCCTTTTTCAGATGGAGCCCCCTCCTCAAATATGTGGTCTATTGTAAAATTGTTGGCTGGTGCAGTGTATGTCGGACACATCTACATCCCTGCCAAATTTCATGTTGATCGGTGCAGCTGTTTCTGTGCTACAGTTGACCAAAAATCACTGAAAATAACTAAATGAACAGCACGAAAACAATATGAGGGAGGTCATGTTGTAATAAATGCCTAATAATGTTAGGAATGCATATTGCAAAGATGTGGAGACATTATTTTACTTAATAGAAAATAAAAGAATGAGAAACACTTCATACACAAAATGCAGAGAGGTCATAAATATTCTAAGAGAATTCACTTCCTGACATGTATGATGAAAGATTCCATAAAGCAGACCATGAAGACCCCTGGAGATGTTCACAAATCCTTATGATCACAATATGAAGTCAAGTGATTCACTGAACACATGAGCAGCAGGGAGGAGAGGGAAGTAATATAAAGATGCTCTGAACAGGATTGTGCAGACAGTGGAGGTGTGACCGGAGGGAAGATATGATGGTGTGTGTGTGTGGGGTGGGGTGTGTGTGTGTGTGTGTGGGGGGGGGGGGGTGAAATGATGCCTGGAGGCAACAGTCTGCACTTAAAACCAACATGAAAACTAAATGTTTGTCGGGAAGAAAAAAATGTTGACTCTCAGCATCATTAATCGTCTGAAAACTTCCATCAAGCAGAATTTAACATAAAACAGTGAAATGAAAACATCCAGGAAAAACAAGCAAACCGATTTTAAGAAGCATCTAAAAACAAAAGAGATGAAGCTTTGGATTTTCTTCATTTGTTAGCTCCAGATGAATTTGTAAAGTGTAACACTGGGCTGTGTTATGTTTGAATGCCAACAGATTAAAAGGGATGAGGTGCAGCTTTGACAATGATCTCTGTTATTGTTTATGAATGTCAGGTGCATCATTAATGTGACCATCAGATGATCACAGCATTTAACTGCTGAAAAGAAAAGCCTTTATTTTACTCCAACTTATCCTTAAAGCTGTTTTAACAGAGTTAAAAGTGCCTACGGTTTACTTTACCTGCTTTTGTTTAACTGCTTAACTTTGCCATTAAACAGGTTAAGAGCTGCGTGAGTTAGCAATGTTTTTGTTTCTTTCCAACTGGGAAATCTTACTATACAAATACTATGTGAGCTTTCCTCTTTATATTGACATCAAAAAGTACTCAATAAATTTACATTAAATTAGGATTTAGACCAAACAGTAATGTATTATTGTAACCAACAAGACAAAATAAGTCATATCTCTGGATAAGCTTATGATATCAGAATGATCCTGGTATCAAAATGTAGCTTTTAAAGCCACAAATCTGAAAATGTGATTGGGTCATTTTGACCAAATTTGACTTAATCCTCATTTCAATATGATGGTTCACAAATGTATTTTTTTTAAAAAGTGGATTTTTCAGGATATGTCCTCTTTAATGTGAATATATTGTGCATCCCTTTCTGGAATACTGACCCATCTGAGCAAATTCACATTTCCACTGTGTGAAGGTTCAGAGGTCAACACATGCCTCTGGTCACAGTTAGATTAAGGCTGCTTTTAATGGTCATGAATGTAACAACAATTGTTTCTCAGTGGTTTTTCAATGACATTTTAAGTCATCTAACAAATCAGAGATGATGCTGTCCAGCTTAGACTTGCTCCCTGAAATTCCTTGAATGCTTTTACGACACTCTGCTCTGCAGAGGAACTTTATTTCCAATCCGTTTTAGGATTTTCTCACACATTTCTTGCCAGACTGAAGATCCTCTGAACGTCGTTGCTACTCAGAGATGTTTACAGGCAACCCTTTTGGACCAAACCAGGATTATAATCACCTGTTTTTAACTCTAGACCTAATTACAAGGGATCTGCAGCTGCAAACAACAACAACTATAGGCGAGCCTTCAAAGTTGCTTTAAGTGAAACGCGGCCAACACCTCAGCTGATAATTAAACACTTGGCTCTGGAGACTGACGGGTCTCTATGATAAAAGACAGGGTGGTAATGAGGTGAAGGATGATAGTCTAAACAGAACCAGGAGGTGGAGGAGGAGTGTATATCTGCGTTTACTGCGTCAGGGTCTTTAAATGAAATTAAACAGACATAAAATAATGTCAGGTTTTAACCTAGACTGTGGATAGTTTCTGCCATAAAGTGTCTGAGAAAAGTTATTCATCTTTATATTAAAGAGCCGAACCGATGGGGAAAAAAATAAAGACGTTTTTTTATTTAACTGTAGAGCCAATAAATCCCATCAGTTTCATCAGTGCCAAACTAAAAGCTGTTGCAAAAAGAATACACAGTTAATGAGTCAGCTGGACTGTTTGCAGCAAAAGCCATGTAAAAGTTAATCACACTGGTCCACTGCAGCGTGATTTAAAGGGTGATTAGGATGTTCCACTTCCATGATTTTAATAATATAAACTTTTAACTTTCTGCAACAAGGTCACATTTACCTTTAATCTTGTGTTCAAACTTTAGAGTGAAAATGAAGATAATCAGGAAGACTATAGAACTAAACTTGCACAAAAACCTGTTGCTGCTGTAGTCCGATATATTCAAAAACATGTGTAGCATGTTTTATGGTAAAGAAAGATGAGTGTCCTTTAGCTGCAGATTTTAGGACAAGCTGATGTTCCCAAGACATTTACCACATTACAACCCATAACAAGCAATTCTGCTCCTAAAAAAAGAAACCATTACACATCAAACGTGGGTAAAAATAACAAGCAACTGCAGACAGAGAAGATTTATGATGAGGCTCGGGACATATCTGAGGGGGAAATGAGAAATGATAATTTGCCTGTGGTCTAATAGCGAGATTCAACTCCACCAATCATCCGAGCTTTTGTAAAAATGAGATGGGGGAGGAGGAGGAAGAGATGAAGGATATCTTTCTCCCAAATGAAGCCAATGACAGACTTTATGAAAAAATAATTCCAAAAATGAAAGACCCATATGAAGCTATGTCGGCACCAAATTAAAAACGACACCCAGTTTATCATTTATTTAAACGCGGGCCATAATGCGTCAGTGAGCAGCACTTAAGTAAACGCTCCCAACAGAGATACAACCGAGCTGCACGACACCAACTACCCAATCAATTCAGAAAGATAAAGCTGCTCAAGCTGCGATCTACAAAATCCCAAACAAGCAGGAGGACAAGTAATGAGCTTGGAGCAGGTCGCAGGGAATTGCATTTTGAACTTTTTCATAGAAATCTCATTTATTTCCCTTCAGCAAATGAGATCATTACACCACTCGAACGTGTCCTTGAACTGAACAACCTGTTTTCAACTCCTCACATCCAGCATCCTGCCTTTTATTATCCTGAACAGAAAGAGAAAAAACACACAGAGGACGGACCTTGATAAAGAAAGCTGAGAAAAAAACTGAAAGTACATTTACTTTATCTTCATGCACACATGACTTATGCAGCAGGAAAACAAATCTGCTTTCAAAAACTCCTGTATCAGACTACGAGCACAGCGTTAGCAGCAAACACAGAATTACTTGAGTTCTTTTTTTCTGAAAGAGGTTTTGAAGCACATACATGGAATGAGAAAACATTTGGAGATAGGTTCTGAATTTGTTTCATTTACATGAAGAAACACTTTAAGAATCAACTGTTCTTCTAATTGGTAAAGAAACAAAGCCTATGTGATAACCAAACATCTAAAGTCCACATTCTACCCAGATATGTCTGTTCAGATCTAGAGCACTCATTGTCGAGTTGCTTTTTTCTTTTCAAGATGTTGATATTTATATTATTTATATTTATATTTTGTGTAAATCATAGACCCCCTCCCAGTTACTGTTTGCTCAGGCAAGTATTCTTACTGTTTACCGAGTCAATCAATTTCAAATTACTTTGTTTATAGCTCCATAAAAAAGCTACTTCCCCAGCCTATCTGTAATACTTTTACTTTTAATAATGAATTTCACCAGTATTCAACCCATAGTTGTCTTATTAAACCTCCTTACTCTCGTACAACTCAAGCACAGTTTAGTGTTTTATACAGAGGGTCAAAGATGGAACAGTTTTCCTACATCCCTCATAGAGTTTTCTAAAGAACAGTTTAAACAGTCAAATTATTGCTTTTAAGGTGTTTGAATTTCCCATATGGGTTTGTGTATTAAATGTTTTTAGTTGTTTATATAAAGAAATGAGTTGGACACCATGTTTTTTATAATAGATAAATGTTTTTAAATTTATTTGTTTAAATGGAGATTGCCACTTATCAAGCTCCTTGAGGGTTTTTGGCAATTCTCTGTCACATTGGTTTTTATGAAGTGTAGTTATGGTGAAGTGTATAATGTTTTGGTTCTGTCTTGTTTTTTGTTTTTTTTTGCTGTGTATTTTATTGTTGTGAAGATAAAAAAATAAATAAAAAAAGTTTAAGCACCAAAACTATGGAGGGTCAAATCTGACATCATTAAAAATAAAAGCAGGAATATAGAAATGGACCAAAAAATAAATACACTTAAAATGCACCAATTAAATTACAATTAAAATTACAGAAAGGAGCAGGATCCATGTGTGGGTCTACTATGCCTCAGTTTAAAACAAAGACAAGGAGGAAAAAACACTTAACTGTCCCTATATTTTTAAATAAACTTTAAGCTGAACGGAGGCAGCACAAGCATGCATAGTAGACATGGATCCTGCTCCTGCCTGTCTGTTGACCAACAGAAGACGAGCTGACCCACCTTATTTACATAATGAGGCAGAAAAAAATAAGATAAAAGAAAAACAGGAGATAAAAAGACATGTGGAAAAAATATATTGAAATGATTAAAATATAAAAATTTAAGAGACACAAATGCATGTGCAAGTAAAAAGACAAACATTTTATATATATAAATATTTATTAGGGGATACAGAAAATTCACGATTCGATTCGGTTCAATTCTTTAGTTTCACGGTTCGATCCTTTTTTGATACAAAAAACAGAAATTTCCATGCCCTTTAGAACTTGTAATTTATTAAAATTAAAAATAAACATTTGTTTAACCTAAAAAGTCCAGTTTTTTAATTAAATGTTGCTCAAAAAGCAGTTTCTCAGTGGATCTGTGCTCAAAAAATGCAACCTAGGTGGAGTAGTTGAACACAGATCCACTGATCCTTTAACACAGAGCATCTTCAGAAGACAAGTTGATAAAATAAATGTAAAAAATCTGTATTGTTCCATACAAGTGTGTATTGAACCTAAAGCACTGTTCGATACGGGTACATGTATTGTTGCACCCCTAACATAAAGCACCTGTTCTGCTATGTTTGTTATGTTCTGTATTCTTTTGAATGGGTGTTCTGAAATGTAATTTCATTGTGCTCTGTACGATGACGATAAAAGCCTTATTATATATATATATATATATATTAGTGCTGTCAATAGATCAAAAAAATTGAGAGATTAATTAATTCTGATCTGTAATTAATTAATCTAATTAAT
>JARVGW010000194.1:16485434-16504691 GCA_031762495.1 Anablepsoides rubrolineatus
TGCAATTAAAAATTAATTAGTTAATTATGACTGTAATTAATTAATCTCAATTAATGCACTATTTTGACACCCCTAATATATATATATATAAATATATATATAATTTATTGGAACTAAGCTGAGGTAAAGGAGAGGAAAAGTTCTCCTTTTTAATTTATTTGGTGCATTTTAAATGTATTTATTTATTTATTGGTCCATTTATATATTTCTGATTTTATTTCTAATTATGACAGTTTCAGTCCTCCATATGAATCAACTTTCATTTAAAAGTTAAACTATCAAAGGACCACACACACACACACACACACACACACACACACACACACTTCTAATGTCCTTGAATATCATGTTGTTTAGTGAAAACATGATGCATGAGTGTACAGTGCATGCTATCTGGTAAAAACAAGCCTCCTCAATGAATCATTCAGTTTATCAGGCCACAACAAAATTGCCTGAATAATGGAAATCCATCAGTTATCCCTGGGTGACCTCTGTGTTTCCTTGACATCTCATCCAGCAGCAGCATCAGTCTGTTTCCTCTGGTCCTGATCTGTAACTGCTGTGAGGATTTGATTCCCTCTGGTAGATTTCAGCCTGATCTCTCCTTCCTGCTGCGATAATCTCTTTTAAACCATCTTCACTGTCTTCTCCCCACCGCTCCGGCCCTGATGGGGATCACTTAACACATTTTCACTCTGATATAAACCTCTTTACTGCACAGATCAAACACGATTGCTCCGATTGAAAAAAAAACTAAACAAAAAAACATTTTGTAATTAGTTGGATTTTAAGTGAAATTTGCATTTGGATTGAGTTTGATGCATAGTTCTAACCGTTTGTTAATTTAAGGTTTGTCCCATTACATTAATTCCATTAACTTGTGTTAATTAAATGCAATACTTAGTATTTTCGCTTCTTATAAAAAAAGTCCTGGTTCATTTCTTTAAAACGAATATAAAAGATTATTTAAGAATACCTGACCTTCATACATGCCACAGACCTTACGCTGCAATAAAAACACCATCAGGGTCAGTAAAACCCCTGGAATAAATCTTTATTAGTCAGTTAATTATTCAATCAGCTGCTTCTGAACTTTCAGGGGGCGGTCAACAACTTCGCTGCACTTTGCACATCAAATTAACTTTAGTCCAACAGGCCTAATGGACGTGGGGTAATTGAAATATGAACATGAACAGTGCAGCGTAAGCATAAATGGCGTGCGAGCTCAGATTCTGCATTGATTTTCCGTCCCTTCCAACGTTCAGGGAGAACAATGTATCAAACATTTAAATTGAACTGGCTGCCCTGCAGATCGGACTGGACCGACCACTGCCACTGTGGCAAAGCCCCCACGGTTGAATACTAAATAAAACTTGAGGCTTAGCAGGGGACAATCAAGGACAGATAAGTTCAACCGAAGCAAAAACTGTTTCACGACAACTTCGTCTTTTCCATCAAACCTGTGTTAAAAGGTCACCATCAACACAGGTTTATTCTCTGGTTGGACCACCAGAGGCAGCAAATACCCCAAATATTGAAAGAATATCCCCTCATCAGTTCACTTCAGAGAAGAACATGGAAATCAATAGGCAGCTGAGCAAATCTCAATCAAATAATTGAGTTAAGAGCTTACAGAAGTTTAAACGAGGATAATGGCCGTCAGGTCGATAGCTGACAGAGCTGATGTGTGAAGTCAGTAATGATCGAATCAAAGATCCGACCTGATGGAATATTAACCGCCCTCCTCTGGCTGGTGGCCTGAGTGAAAGTGAGTGTGACAGTGCAGGAGGTGGCAACACAGATTTCTGCTAATTTCATGTCTCTGACGTTACACTTATAACCCGGCTCCCCTCCAGGCTGAGCATCAGTGTCAGAACTGACAGTTCATGTGACGGACATATGATGGAGGAACAAGCCCACAGTGGACACTAAAGGAAGCCAACACTGCCCCGAACGTTGACCCTAAAATACACTCCTCACTATTTATTCATTTAGTCGTTCTCACAATGTGATAGAAAGTAAAATCATGAACATCAAAAATATTGTTAGAACTTCTTGATTATTTCTTTCCAGCAGAAAGAAAAAACCTGTATGGAGGACCCAAACTGACATAATTAGAAAAAAAAATATTTATATATATGGACCAATAAATAAATAAATAAATACACTTAAAATGCACAAATTAAATTAATTAAGTAAAAATAGGAGAGAATAGGGGAGAAATGTAAAAACACATGGAAATAAACAGACTTGTAGGAAAATTTATAAAAACTAATTAAATATAACAAGTTAAGAGACACAAATGCATGTACAAGTATAAGGAAAAACAAAAATATATATTTTGAAAAACAGTAAAATGCAAATTATGTGCTAAAATATATTATTTATTGGAACAAAGCTGGAAAAATAAATACAAAGTACAGTTAAATTATAAAACATGAGGTAAAGTTCTCCTTTTTTAATTTAATTGGTGCATTTTAAGAGTATTTATTTATTTATTTATTGTTCCATTTATAAATGTCAGCTTTAATTTCTAATTATGTCAGTATTAGTCCTCTGTACTCTGAAAATACAGAGAATCTGTTGCACAGTGTTCAGAGAACGTTTGTCCATCAGTACAATATAAATAAAATAATGTCATCTAAAAGGATAGCACAGGGATAAGAGACAATAACTTAGGTTCAGGAATGTTAAAGACATAAAAAAATCTGCTTCTAATAGTTTTTGTTGGGAATTCTTCCATCTTGTTTTGTACAGAAAAAGATATATTTTCTAGCTTATCCAGACCTGAAAAACACTAAAAACTAATTTGATGTTTCTCATGCTTCAGAGACAAGAAACTGTACAAATGAATGAAAACTAAACTTTGCATTTAAAACAATAAAGATGTCAGAGTTTTAGAAGTTGTTTGATGGTCTTTATGCCAGCGTGGATTCTACAGAATATCTGTCTCGTGCAAATAAATAAATCAGTCTGCAGAGTCACCGGAGTGAAGAAGAAATTATTACGAGAGCTGGAAGATCTTTCTTCTGAGAGATAAAGGTCACATTAATATATCATAAAAGTTTAGCTCTCAGCAAGTAATTTTGAGCATGGCTTCCCCAGACAGCTCATATCAAACTTCTGGACCCGAGTGAAAGCGGTCCGACACAGAACGGCTCTCTCAAATGAAGAAGGGCACCTTGACACCCTGCAGCTCCCTGACAGCGAGCGGACCTGCTGGGGGCTCGCAGGACCAAGCTTCTGATTATTCTCCCCACAGAGCAGAAAACACACCTGATAAGAGCTTTTTAATAATTTATAGTCATCATTCTGATCTGTCATGAAGTCATGAAAAAAAAAATTATGACTTTACTCAGTTCGAATTTTGACTTTTTCCTGAATTGTTTTCTCAAAATTATAAGATTAAAGTCAGAATTCTGAGATTAAAGTCAGGAAAAAGTCAGAATTCTGTCTTTAATCTCAGAATTCTAAGATTAAAGTCAAAATTCTCTCAGAATTCTAACTTAAAGTAAATTGTACAAAAAAATGACTCAGAATCAAAATTCTGACATTTTCTTCTCAGAAATTCAGGATTAAAGTCAGACTCAATACTGACTTTTTCTCAAAATTATGAGATTAAAGTCAGGAAAAAGTCAGAATTCTGTCTTTAATCTCAGAATTCTAGGATTTAAGTCAAAATTCTGTCAGAATTAAAGTCAGAATTGTGTAAAAAATATCACAGAATCAGAATTCTGACATTTTTTCTCAGAAATTTGAGGTTAAAGTCAGACTCAATACTGACTTTTTGACAAAATTCTGAGATTAAAGTCAGAATTCTGAGACCTAAGTCAGGAAAATTTCTGAATTTCAGTCTTTAATCTCTTTATTTCTAACTTTATGAAAAAGGATTAGGGACACTTTTTCTCAGGATTCTAAGATTTAATTCAGAATTTGACTTTTCCTTAATTCAGAGAAAAAAGTCAGATTTCTGAGATTAAAGTCAGACTCAGAATTCTGACTTCAATCTCCAAATTTAATCTGAGAATTTGGAGAAAAGAAGTCAGGAAAAACATCAGAGTTCTGACTTTTTTTCATGGAATTCTGAGATTAAAGACAGAATTCTGAGATTAAAGTCAGAATTCTGACTTTAATCACAGAATTTTTATTTTGACTTTACAAAAAAGGTTCAGAGACACTTTTTTCTCAGAATTCTGAGATTGAAGTCAGAATTATTATTATTTTTTTAGTGGCCCTAATCCTTTTTCATAAAGTCAAGATAGACATTCTAAAAGAATAAACTTTTCTTTCCAAAAAACCCGTCAACATAGCACACAAATATGAGTTTAAGTCAGTGTCAGGGAAACTGGACAAAATGATCAGCAACTTATTACCAGAATAAATCGGTTTTAAAATGCACATATATATAAAACCCTTCAGCAGGTGTTGTTAGAGCCGCACGGCTGATTGTGTTGAAAGTGAAAAATTAGTTTTTGAAACTGCAAGTGTAAACATACTGACCGGAGAATATAAATCAGCATTATTTAAATATGCATTATGTAGTATCCCACAGGACGACGGAGGAGAGAACATTTCACTTATTGGAGTTTTTTTCTTTCTTCCTAATTCTATTAAATTCTAAGGAGAAGGGGAGGAGAAACCCGGGGCTCAGAAATTACACGGCACATCTATCACTGTCGTCGTTCAAAGTTAAAGCTGGAGTGGAAACCAGAGTTTGGCTTGCTTAAGACTTCAAGGACATTAAAACATTTCCTGTGTGCTGCAGAGGTTTTAATAAGTAAAGAAAATCTATGTTAAACGGTTTAAAACAGACATTTGGACAGAAGCTAAAACCTTTATTCACCACTGACTCCAAGTTTTCTGTAAACATCAAAACTGATCTGAAGGAAATTTCACATTTTAGAGTAATACAGGCTTTACATCTAATCAGACACTAATGTTTACCATTAACAGCAATAAACTACAATAATATATCAATTAAACTGCTCAGATGACAAATCCATCCATTATTTAAATGATTGCACTGCTTAGTTTCATGTCCAGAATATTAATGGGCCCTGTTCACCGCTGCTTGGCCTTTGACAGCAGTCATTTAGTGTAGGCTGAGTTCATGCATGGAGGTTTTATTTATCTGCAACAGGAACAAGCAAACAGTTTTGGGGTGAAAAGTAATCAGCACTTACCAGAAATATTCTGTACGCATCGTTCCTCGTGACGGAGCCCCAGCACGAGTCTGTATCGTTGTATTTCACACCTCTATCGTTGCAGGAGTGATTTCCACTGCATGAAAAACAAACAAAACATTTTACTGTCACAATTTTAGAATCATCTGATGAATAAATAAAAATAAAAAAATAAAAAAATAAAACACCAGCGGGGTTTAAGACTATTTCTGTCATCTGGAAGGGGATGAGCTCACACCCAAATAAAAGTGTCTTATTTTCAGACGGGTAATAAAAACCTTTCTGGGAGCAAGTCAACAGAAGCCCCAAGGTCTTTTATTGTCTTAATCTACGGGTTCAGCAGATCACAGAGGGATCAGAAGGTGAGGGGCAGCGAGGAGACCAGAACTGAGAGAGAGAGAGAGAGGAGCAAAATCAACCTTTAAAAAGTTGCTTATTCTGTCTCACCAGGCCACTTCCATGAGGGAAATGGGCACGGCCGCAGCGTAGATGGCCAGGTCTCCGTAAAGATAGACGATGATGCAAATGTAGAACATGTTGACTCCCACTGAAAGACACAAAGAATTAAGAGATGAAGGGATGCACGAGGAGCAGATTCACGGGGTAACACGGGGATCAACAGGTGACAAACAAACAGATTTATCATTTTTTAGCAGCCGTCCAAACACTTCATCAAGATGTATCGCTGACGGAGCGCGAGTGTCAAACGTCTACATTAAAATTACACCCTCGTCTGCACACCTCTCGTTACAGCCCTCCGTCAGTTCTCCAGGCCACAGGCATGCGTTTTAATTAATGAAAAATATTAATGGCATTAATTATTAAAGCGATCGCTCCGTGAGGGAAAACGTCCATCAGCCTCCAATCTCTGCAGGGCTTTTTGACCATCTGTCCTCCTGTTTTCATCCAAACACCTGACTGATAGGACCGAGTCAGATTTCACCTGCAGACACATCAGCGCAGCGAGCCACACATCCATCATCCTGTTGGTTTCTCAAATGTGTGTGTGTGTGTGTGGGGGGTCTGCTGCCTAACAGGGCCCCTCAGCTAATTCATTACTGCCAAGGAAATTAGAGGGTAAAGTCCATTAAAAAGAAATAAACGTCGACAGATTTACAGCTTCTCCGGCCACACAGATTCTTTATCAAATCAAGGACTAAAGGGGCCTATTAGGGGGGGGTAGCATTAAGCTGTGATAGAAGCCAAAACAAGAGCAGAACCAAATAAACAACTATTTATATCCAAGCTAACAAAAAAAAAGTCTCAGCTTTTCATTAAATCAGTGTTTGGTCCATGAAGTGTCAGTTCACAGGCAGCTAATGAGGGCAGATTGCTTGTTTTATCCAACTACTGGTCCAGAACCGGAGCATAATTAGGTTTTCAGCTTTAAAAATCTGATTCTGTTTTCATTTTTATTCCTCGCGATATTATAAACTATAAATATTCTGTGGAGCTGCCTTGTGTTTTTACAGCACAGAAAAAAACATCGCCTCTTCAAGTTGATCTACAGAAACACCAGGTTGACATATTTATTCATCATGTGGAGACATTTTAATGTATGTTTTTTTTTCCTATTACTGGTTCAGTATAGGCTTGCAAACAAATAACTTGTGATTAATTGTCAAATAATTAGGTTTATTAAATCAAAAATGTTTTCCATTCAATTCGCATCAGATGACTGATTTGAATCCCTCTAACAGGAAAAATGCTCCCCCCCCCCCCCCCCTGAGACTTGTTACAATTTGAGTCAAAAGTCGAGACTTCAAACTTTACATTGGTTTTTAAATGGTGTTGATAGGACAAGTAAAACTGGAGTTATGATAACCCTTTTTATTTTTCTTAAAATGATGGTGGTAAATAGATGGTGTTGCATTGTGAGCAGGAAACATTTGCTTCTTTTTTAATATTCTGCATGTTATAAAGAAAATTAGGCCTTCAAAACCTTGAGACAAAAAAACAAAACAATGGCCACTTATTAATTATTGTTAGTTGATCAATAAGATCAATCCACTTTAGATTCATTAATCAGAATTCATTATTGGTAACTTGCCTCACAAGTTCAGTGCTGTGTAATCAAGCCTCTCTGTGTCATGGTGCAAAATAAAAACATTATAATAAACCGTTTCAGCAACAATCCTTTACCTAAGATATGAACACAGGTACAAGACATCAATGTTAAAATGTTTTAGAGTGTCATCATTGGTTGTTTGTTTATTTCCACCCAACAGTCCCGTGAATGAGCTCATTTTTATTTCTCTAACCGCTGCATGAACTTATACATGTTTTTACTTTGCAGATAGATGTGAGACGTACAGTTCTCTGCAGCCCAGCCACACTTCTGCACCACCTCACAAGACCGTAACTAATATCTGCCAATTACCCAGAGCCACAGGCGAAAACGCTGCAAAATAAGTCTTCATTTAGCAGCTCGGCTTTTTCATGTAGCTGTGAGAAGCATTACTATCCATCAACACGTTACCTCTGACCAGACCGACAGCCGACATGACGGCCTGCCTGTAAAAACCTGCAGAAACAAGTAAAACTACACAAAACATACAGAAACCACAGAGAGGACAGAAAAAAACACACATTCCTCCTCTGGAAACAAGAGCAGCAACAAGCTAACTACAAATTATGTTTAAAACATTTAATATAAACTAGCTACACTGCAAAAACTGTCCATCTAACCAAGTTTTAAAACCTTATATTCAGCCCAAAAAGTCTTTTTGATCTTGTTTTAAGACTGATTTACTAAACAAGAACTGATTGTGTCAGAATAATAATCTTGTTTTCAAAATATGTCAGATTATTTGTCTTGTTAGCTTGAAAATTTGACTCAAATTAAGTCAAACCTTTCTGCCAATGAAGTAAGAACCTTTAACTTGGTAAGATTCTTGAAACAAAAAAAGATTGAGTCAAATCAAGTATTTCAAGAATCTTACCAAGTAACATTTTCTTACTCCATATATATAAGTATTTGATAATTGCTTCATAAAGAAATCATGATGTGGATTAAAAACCTGTTTTCTTTCAGCCAAAAAGAAACCTAACATCAAAAACTGACAGTATCAAAGGTTCTATCAACCAGAAGATTGACAAGTCTCTGCAGAAATTTGCACAATGTCAAAAACAAAACATTTTGTCTTTTATAAGTTTTTTCTTTTTTTTAACTTATTTTTTGGCCTTTGGTTGTTTTTTCCCCATTTTCAATCCAATTATCTGAAAACTTGACACAACTCATTACAGTGTTTTGTTTGGGCTTAAAATTTGGTCTCATAAAATCCTCCACAGCAGACAAAAAGAATCTGAATCACAAGATTATAGTTTGTAACAAGAAAATGACTCATAATTTGAATAATTGTATGATAAACACTTTTCCCTCTAAAATGAAGTTGTCCTTTTAATTAAAAAAAACACCTCAGAACAAATTGTCCTCTAAAATCTCAGAAATAATGAAGAGGAACTTGCTTTCTGTCTCCCTCCGTTTTATAATTTAATTTCGCTGCTTGTTGGACCAACAAAATGAATCTTTGATGGAGAGAAATCAAATATCTCTGTTCAGATCTACATTAAGGAATCCTTGGAGGCAACAGCAACATTAACAATATCTGTGAGGAACAAACGAAAAATGCCTCATCAGTGCCGAACTTGTTTGTGATGTGGAGAATATTAGAATAAATCTGTGTTGCAGCAGACTTCTGATTTGACAGAAACAAGATGATTCGGAGTTTTAACTTGGTTTCATTTCAGAAAACAAATGAAGCCTTCATGAAGCCAACATTTCTTTCCAGGCGGCACACTTTGAATATTGATTTGTTTGCTTGATAGCAGTCAGCCTTGATTTAACGTTCCCCTGAATTTAAAGTGCATCTTTCAGCACGCTGACACACACAACTATTGTAGCAGCGCTTTATAGAAAATGATGGCGACAAACACTGAGGTAAACATGAGCATTTATCTTCAAAATGACTCCAACTTTCATCTCAGCAGACATTTAAAAAAAGTCACTTAAGTATAAAAATGGATATGTTCAGGCTTGGCTCTAATTAAAGTCAGAAGCCTGTGTTGGAGCTAAGTTCATTAGTATTCGTGGCCACGGTGCTGTTTACGTCAGGGGACCGATGGCTCAGAAACAATCCTGGTGTTTGCACGGCTGCAGCGTTTCCAACACATCATAACACAGAGGTAAGAAAAGCTGAGACAAGATGCTGACGCAAGGATAGCACACTCTGCCCGTCTGTCTTTGTGACTTTAGCCAAAGTCGTCTTTTAATCAACTTTCAAATCATCAGTGTGAAGGTTACAGCAGAGGCGCAGATAAACCTGCCTCCATCAACATTCCTGTCAGTGGCTGCAGGTCAAGCTGATACCATATCCATGGACTTATTCCAAGCCTGCCTCAGCCTCGCTACCGCCACTGCCACCGCTGTCACGTCAGATGTCCTCTAACTCTGCCTCTCCAGCAGCAGGAGAGGCGGCCTGTTAATTGCCTGCAAAGGTGCAGGACAGCCCCGACAGACAGAAGTCACGTCTGCACTTTTATTATCTCAGCAGAACGACGAGCTGCTGTTACGCCGCCTTAATGTGTGTAAATTTAGCACAGGAGGATGAACCTGTTTGCATTCATTCTGGCTAATTACCTTTATTCATGTGCAAAGATCCCATTAAGAAGAAGCCGAAACAGAGTTCAGGCTCAGTATCAGTCTTCAAAACAGAATGCGCTGTAACGTGTTGTGTGTCATAATAACATCAACGCAAAGCAGCGTTCAGCAAGTAAAACTTGATTTATTTGTGTTTTATTTAGGCTAATTTCTGTTTCTAAATATTAAAGAATTGATTTTCAATCAAACTGAATTACTGTATGAAAAACAAAACAAGATTATGGGATAAATCTTGTGCCAGCTTTCAATGTTACATTCACATCCCGTCTTCCATCAGTCAGCAGCAGCAGCTGATCAATATGTGACCCATGATGTGATGGAAATGTTAAAGAATGTTAAAGATAAATTTGTTAAAGAAATATTTAACAATATAACATATGATTTGTGTTCAAGATGGAGTCAAACCTTTGTTTTTTCTTTGTTATTTATTATTATTATTTTGTTTTGTTATTGAAATTTGAAGTTTATTTTTGATTGATTTTATATGAGAAAAAAGGGGCAGATATAAGATTTTGTCTTCTGCTGCCTTTCATTTATGTATGATTTGTATCTTAATTATATTGAATTTTTGTTGTTTTTAATGATATAAATGAATGAATAAACTAAACTAAAAAAATGTAACATTTTCTACATATAGGTCAAATTAATCACTGCAATAAAATAACTGTTTTTGTCACTTTTACAGTGGATTGCATCAACTCATTACATTACAGAAAAGAAACAAATCTGTGGATCTGTGTTTGATTACTCTGGCTGGCTTTCTCAAGGACCAGGATGTGAGACACAAAAATCTGAATTTTGGAACTGAAAGTGAAAGTAGTCAAACTGAATTCTTAATAGACCAAAATACAGTCAAAGCAAATTAATTCAAATTTAAAACTTTAAATTCAGTTTCAAATCATTAAATTCAGTTTTAATTTAGTGAAATTTATTGTCAAACCAATGGATTCATAATAAATTCTGCACATTCAGATTCAATCTGAGCAATTTAAATTCAGTTTCTGCTGGCACAAGATGTAGCCCATAAGACTTTTTCTGATGGAATCTGTTCAAACTGTTGGTTTGTTTTAAAACAAATAATAAGATTATTATTTATATGCCATCAGAACAAACCAAACCAAATGTTCTCTTTTGCACGCTGGGCCTGAGCTGGAGCTCATGGCCGTTTCATTTTCCTCTGATTAGAGCCGGAGCAGCTTTCCCACAGCGTGAGGAGGGAGAAAACTCATTTCCTTATTAGCGATCGATCCCGCCACATGTTCCCTGCACAGCCTGCGTTTTGTGGTGAGTAAGGTCATCAGCCATGTTTTTTTTTTGTTTGTTTGTTTTTTTTCTAAAGCACCTTTAACAGGCAGGCGATCGAGTAAGTGACAAGAGGCTGAATGGATGGGAGCACACTGCAGCTTTAACAGCATGAGCTGCACGATGGCACGCATGAGCGCGTTCACACGTGCGGGTGTGAACACGAGCCGCCGGGTGACTCGCTGCGTGCCGAGTGCTCCACCTGCTGTTGAAAGGCTGAAGGTGTGTCGGCGCAGACGACGCCGTCACAGCTTTGACCTTTTGTTGTTCTCTTATTCCTGCGACGCTGACGAGTCCGAAAGGCGCACGCGTGTGGACAGAGCTGGCTTAATGCAAGCAGACATGACACAGGAGGAGGCGAAGAGAAGGGTGTTTCTGCATGCTGACATTGATATGAATGAGGATTTAAAATCTGCAGGGCTCTCTCTCTCTCTCTCTCTCTCTCTCTCTCTCTGCTTCAAGGTGATTCTACATCCAGTTTACATCAGGAGTCAGCTTCATTAGCTCCAGAACAAGTATTTTCCACCAGTAAAAGATACAAACATGCTTAGGCCTGATGGGCTCTCAAACAGGTGATTATAACCAAAGGCAATTTATCCATATGTAATTACATCCAATTAACCGCCACCAGCCTTCCTTTGTAAATGAGCACTGAACATTAAAAAAAAGGCTGTGATGAATTGCCCCGGCACAGCCGTCCGACTCGTCCATAAATATTAGACGTGGCTAATGATGATGGCATCTGCAGGTAATTGAATATTAGGAAGCGAGAAAAAAGCTTGAGGCAAGAAGAACATTACCTTTGTTGAAGAACATGGAGGCCATTTGACCCATCTCGATCCGCTCCAAAATGTCGAAATGATCAACGGGACCGGATCTCTCTGCCAAATCCAAGGAGAAAATTTTTAACTACTTTTATTGCAATTATTAAAAGTTTTATTTGTTAGAGAATAAAAAATGAAATCCATGGCACTTTAAATTTTCAAAATCGGGCAAGTACTTTTTACTCTCATAACCAGCTGTGCCTCATTTTGACAGTCTGAAGTGCTATTTTCAGGGGGGCAAAAACAAATGATACAATTCTCTAAAATCCAAGAAAATTACTTTGCTAACTGAAAAACATATATTTAACAAAAAACACAAGTATTTACTCCATTGTTTGAATCACTTTTGAAAATATTGAGTCCCAAAAATGGAAAAACAGACAAAATCGCACCAAATGAAAATTATGAGCAAATCAGCCGAACCCATTTTCACACCATCATATCTCGGAAAGTATGACACCCACAAACCAAAAAATCATTATTCTTATTGACATTCAATAGTATAAAGTGCCCAATTTTTATTCAGATAATTTAGTTGCTTAGATTTTGAGAAACTGGACCTCAGAAAAGCAAAAATGGTCAAAAATCACTGTCCAAAAAAAGTGCAAAAAAAGGCAGATTTTTACACATCCACAAAAACTTCACCTTTTGATGTAACACTTTGTAACTTTGATGTTGGTAAGTAGCCCCATAAATTTGATATTTAATAAGAAAAAAAATACTTCCTATAAGGCAAGCTAAGCTGTGGTGAAACATGAAAATAAGAAAATAAAAGCTGAAAAGGTATTTAAACAAAAGGATTTAAACACTTTAAAACAAGCAATTAAAACACGGTTGGTATTAATCTTTAAAAAGTCATTTAAAATAAAAGTAAAAAGAAAAGATCACAACTCACGGACAGACAGGATGGGTTTTGTTTCTGGTTCTGCTCGGCCTCGGCCCATAACGTCATCGTCTGAGTAGTCGGAGCTGGAGTCGCTGTTGTCCGTCTGTGGACAAAACAGTCGTTTGAAGCTCTATTTTAGCTTTCTGTTTTCCTAATTCCTCTACATAAACAACCGTCACTTTACAAGCTATTAACTCTGTGTTTATTTGCTCTGGATTTGACGCGGGGGAGGCAACATCTGGAAATTACAGCCAACAGCTGGGGAGCACTTTGGAGGACGGAGCCGCTCGCGATCCTCAACAATCACATCACCCGCACGTCGCTTTCTCGTAATTTCCCACAGTCCGTGCAGATTATTGTCAATTAACTGTCAGCGGTGGTGAAATTTGTGAGCGCCGTCAGCTGAATTAACGCAGGAGAGATGAAGAATGACAGCCGAGTAATGACTCTGCAACAAACAGCAAACACAAAAACACCAGACAAAACAGCAGCGAGAATCAGAAAACTCTTCACGCCTGGAGGCTCAGACACACCATCAAAGTCGAACTCAGGCTCCAAAAGAAGGAAAGTCAAACACGTCTGCAGACAGGAGTCTGTTAAACAGAAGGGTTTACCTCTTCATCCTGCAGCTCAGACACAACTTTCACTTTTAAATCCTTTCATTCCTCAAATTAATTCTCTTTTATTTACTGAAAAATTACAACAATTTACTAGAGAGCTTCTGCTGGCATTTTTTGGGTGCGTTGTTAAAACACAGATTATTTTTGGGAGCTACAGTCAAAGTCTCAAAGCTCTTGATGAGTCTGTCTCGGGTTGTCGCTGCCTTGCTCAGAGGTACAGAGGCGGGGTAGTGTGCTTTCTGAACGGAGTGAGGTGATCAGTTTTATACGGGCTCTCATCGTCCGATGCAAACGTCCACATTAATACACATCGCTGGAATTTATTGTATGCGGGAATTTCCCGCATTATAAAAACTAGATTTGTGCGCAATCCCCGCAATCCAGCAGTGAATTTCAGGCCCTGAGCAGCATTTGCATAAATAGCTTTTGTTAAAAATCCAACAGAGAGCAAAGCTTCTTATCTAGTGCCAAACATTTCACAGAGCATTATTTAGCTGCAGAGCTGCTTGACATTTAAATTATTAGGACTTCATTCATCACTAAAGCAGAATTTCTGTTCCTCGTTTTCTCCCACAAATTATTCTTGTTCATTTAGATTTAAATAAACAGCTGGTAATCTATGTACAAGATTGTTCTCCAACTTGTGTTTTTTGCTAAATGAAACGTCTACAGCACCTCCTGATGATGCGTCAGTCAGTGTGAAAGAAAGGAGAGAGAAAAGTGTGGCTGTTAATAGGCTCCATTCAAGCAGAAAGAAATAAAAGGCATTCAGCAGTAAACATTTCCTGTCGTACTCCTCTCTTGTTTTCCATTATGTGGGAGGAAAATGCTGAGGAGTACAGCAGCCATGAATCAAGGCTGAGCGTTCGCACCGGGCTATTGTCCACAGGATCATAACTCCTGAAATGGAAACCCAGGGGCATTAAGCAAGATGACTTCTGCACCGAGGGGGAAACAAAAAGCAAAGGCCGAGCCATTCTGGGAGTGCCAAGTCTTTTTCTTAGTCAAAGTAAAAAAAAAATGATTTAAGACTGGTTATTTCCCCTGATAATTGACCAGAGTTCTACGCTGATGACTTCATCCAAATTGGGACTTTACAGACGGGAGGCCTGAGCCACTTTTAAAAATTGTGCTCAGTTTGGGCACCTTCAAAAAAAACAACAACATCCCATTAAAGGAGGGAATTCTTTTCAGGGTTTATAACTTGAATACAGTCCAGTCAAATTGGTTTTACTGCGGTAGAAATAAAAGCAGTTAGTGTTTCTCCATAAAAAGACTTTAGACCAGTGAGGGTTTGTGTTGCAGTTCTGGTGCTAAAACCGTGTTTTTATGTCTGATTAAGGATTCTGAGTCCATTCTTGTTGCTTCCACAAAGAAAAAAAAAAGGAGTAAGTTCTGGCTGAATCTTGTCAAATAATCAGTGGTTCCCCAACCCTGGTCCTCAAGGCCCACTACGCAGGATAGTGGGCCTGAGGACCAGGGTGGGGAACCACTGGATAACTGATGATCATCTGTAGGAGCTGCTCTGAAGCTTTCAGGACAATCAGAAGAATAACTGAACAAGTACAGTTTGTTGTGAAGTTTCAGGAGAAACCCAGTCTGGTAAAAACCAGCCTCTTGTTCTGCTCTTTGCTTCATACGAGGGTCTGGACTCTGATGTATACAGTGCGCCCCCTCCACCGTGAAGGAAGCTAAGCTAAGAAGCTATCTGTAAATTGTGTGTGCTGTAAACAACCATCCCCTACTGAGGATTAGGGTTAGGTTAAATTCTACCAGAGTAATCCTTGTCTGTGGGAGAAATCCCAGACAGAGCAGAGAAGGGAAACTAGAATTATCAGAACTGTGTAGAGCAACCCTCTTCACTTAAAAAAATGAACATTTTGTTTGTAAAGCTTCAGTTGAACAAACGTTTAAGACTTCTGGAACAAATTCTTTTGGTCAGATCAAACCAAAGTAGACACATAAAGCAGCTGGTTTGTAGAAAACCAAGCAACAAATCAGCAAGAACACCTCATATCAACTGTCAGCACGGTGGTGGAAGGCTCATGGTTTGCAGCCTCGGTAACTCAAAGTTCTTGAGTCGACAATAAACTCCTTCTGACAGACTAAAAACTGAAAATATATTTAAAACCAAAATGATCCGGCTTCATAGCAGCAGAGTATAAACAGTGTTTTGCTTATTGTCCTATTAAAACTTCCCTTTGAAGCTGAGCATCATTTACTTCTTTGGTGTTTAAATGGCACGTCACAACAAACGGAGAGCCATCCATCCAACCGACGTCCCATTACAGATATTTACATAGGAACACACTTTGTGCCGTCTGAAGATCCATCAGCTCACCTCTTCCTTCTCCCGTTTCTTCCAGCTCAGCTGAGCGTTGGCCGCCGCCATCGCCTCGATCACGAAGGTGGTGGTCATGTAGCTGACGGAGGACAAGACGTGAGTTAAACAGGTGTCAGAACAAAGAGTCATCAAGAACACTGACCACTAAAACCTGTGGTGTTTTATACTTTATAAACACATTCCCAAATATATTCCTTATTATTTCTAATAATAATAGAATAATAATATTAATAATAGTAATCAATGTTTTCTTCCGTACATTTTTTGGCTCCTTTCTCATTCCACAATTTTTGTGCTATTTCAACAAATTATACATGAAAACGTTCAGCTCATTCAGAACATTCTGGCTATGACTTTTGGTATTTCAGCTATTTCACTTTTTTGCCATTGAAAATGAATGGAACTATTTTCAACAACCTTAAAATCCTTCAAATTGTTTCTAAATCTTTACAAAACCTTACACAATTTGTTCTGGTTATGCTTTCTTTTACTCCCTTGTGCAGATTTTAGCTACTTTTTTGCTAATTTTAGCTTTTTTTTCCTGCTATTTCAACTAAAATTCTGCTTCTTTCTGCTATTCTTCAGCTTTTTCTGCTACTTTGTGCCATTTAGGCTTTTTACAGATGGTTTCTGCTATATTCAGCTAATTACTGCACTTTTAGCTAATGTTCAGCTGATATTAGCTAAAGTTTCTGCTATGTTCAGCTATTTTAGCTTTTAGCTTGTTTAGGCTAGTTCAGCTATATTTTTGCTCCTTTTGACTGATTTTCTGCTTTTTTATTTCTTTCAGATTTCCAAGTTTAACTTACAATAAAACTTTTGCTATTAAACATTTTTAATTTCAGCAGCTTTCAGCTAACGTTTTTAGCAACAGGTATTCACACTAGCATTTTCGCAGGAAATGCAATTCTCCAGTTACCAATAAGTTTGTTTTTATAGTTTAATGAGTAGATCTGCTGGTTTCCCTGAAAAAGTAAATATGAAAAAGACACTTTTTATCATTTTTAATTCATGAACCTTCGTATTTTCTAAAAAGAAAAAGACCCTTATTGGTTGGTCTGAGTAATCATTTTTGCATAAACTTGTAAAATTTAATGAATTATTCAGCTGCATCATATTTTTCTACTCTGTGGTTCTTATTTTCATTTTGGGGCAGCAGAATTATTCCAGAAACGACTCGCCAGTTCACCAGAGAAAAGAAACACGGTTGACCTTGCACATGCTTTGCCAATAAAGTCTGAATAATGTGTTCTGCGGGGAGCTGAAAAGCAATAAAAACTGTTAAAAAAAAGCAAATCTGAGAGAAAATATAAACTCAGCGCATCAGAACAGTCGGACTAAAGATGGACGATAGAAAGAAGACTTTTATTCCCACAGTGAAGGGGAGGAGGAATAAATCTCACCTCATAAATGCTAAAATGCAGATGAGAGCCAAGCTGACCACCCAGCCGGCTGTGGCGAAAGCTCTGGGCATGGTCAGAGCGCCTGTCCCCACGATCAAATTAAACATGTACACCAGCCCCACCTGCAGGAGAAAACATGTAAGAGGATGTAAATGTGTCACAACACTGCTGTACATGGTATTCAGTATTCACCTTAACTCCCACTTTAAAGATGCAACAAATGTCTTTTTTATTGTGAAACAAACAAAAAAAGAAAACCTGAAAACCTGAATGACCTTCATCCAACTGACCACTGAATTATTGTTCTTTCTTAATAACCAAACTGATCCAGCTTCTTCAGGCTGCACCTTCTTCCACATGTGCAGAAGAAATTCTAAACCAGTGGTGTTCAGTTCTGGTCCTCCAGGGTCACTAATCCTGCAGGTTTTAGTCCTCCTACTGCTCTAACATATGGGAGGACTGAAACTGACATAATTACAAATAAAAGTAGAAATATATAAATGGACTAATAAAAAAATAAATACATTTAAAATGCACCAATTAAGTTAACAAAGAACTTTACCTCATGTTTTATCATTTATTTGACCTTCATATTTATTTTTTAGCTTAGTTCCAATAAATTATATATTTTAGCACATTTTACTGATTTTAAAAATATAGTTTTTGTTAGTCTTTTTACTTGTGCATGAATTTGTGCTTTCTAATATTTATATTTAATTATTTTTTAGTTAGTTTAAAGTTTAGTTTACAACAAAGACACAGGTAAGTGTTTTTCTCCTTGCACTTGTTTTAAACTAAACTTTAAAGAAATCCAGGATTAGTTGCAACATTAGACTTTATTTGATAAACATATTTTAACTGTAAAAATACTGTAGGCTGTTTAGTTATATTACAAGGACTGAGCCATTTTATTTACACGCAAAGCATTCTGGGTAATCATCGGTGCGAGGCTGGCTGCTAGCGAGCTTTATCCACCCTGAAGGTTAATCTTGGACAATATCTGACGATCAGTTCACATTTTCAGTTGCAGACTGAGTGGTTTCTACCTTCTCCTCTCTGTCAACGCTCTCTGGTTTCATTTAAAAGAGCCGATCGTCAGATATTGTCTAAGATTAAACAGGCTTTGCGTGTAAATAAAATGGCTCAGTCCGTGTTAAAATACATTTTTTAAAATTTACAAAACTAAACAGCCAGTCTTTATTTTACAGTTAAAATAAATGTCCAATGTTACAACTAAGCGTGGATCCCTTTAAGCTAAACTGAGGCAGCAGCACATGAATCCTGCTCCTTTCTGTCTGTTGACCAATAGGAGAAGAGCTGACCTAAAAGCTCCGCCCACCTTATTTATATAATGAGGCAGAAATGCATAAGGTAAAAGACTTGAGAAAACTTATAAAAACAAAATTAAATATAACCTTTTGAGATACACAAATGCATCTACAAGTAAAAAGAATAACAAAAAAATATCTTATAAAAATTAAATGTAAATTATGTGCTAAAATATATAATTTATTGGAACTAAGCTGGAAAAATAAATATGAAGGTCAAATAAATTATAAAACATGAGGTAAAGTTCTAATTTTTAAATTTAATTGGTGCATTTTAAGTGTATTTATTTATTTATTGGTCCATTTATATATTTCTGCTTTTATCATGACAGTTTTGGTCCATAGTGTTGATTCAACAGCTGAATTTAAAGATTCATCAAACAACCATTTTGTTTTGTTTATATTGGGCACTTTTTTAAAATGTCTGTGGACACATGTAGACCACATTTAAATATTGTTTAACTGAGAATGTTCTTCAATATATTCTGTTTAAGTCCTTCTAAGGGCTGTTAAACATGTGCCTACGAACGTTATGTTATTATTGTCAGATTCTGGTAAATGAAAAATAAATATTTATGTAATGAGTCAGCCATATCATCTGCCCTGAATCCTAAAGATCGGCATCAATAACCATTGATATATATTACTGGATTGGGCGTGGCTAGCGCGTTGCTAGCTACGTCGACGTGCAAGCACTGGAGCTCTGT
>JARVGW010000194.1:16518899-16547502 GCA_031762495.1 Anablepsoides rubrolineatus
GATCTTATTGTTCCATATTTTCCTAACAGAGCACTTCGCTCTCAGACTGCAGGTTTACTTGTGGTTCCTAGAGTTTCAGAGGCTGACACTCTGTCTACTTTAAGATTAGACTGAAGACTTTCCTTTTTGATAAATCCTATAGTTAGATAGGTTTCCTGACTTATTCCTTAGTTCTGCTACTATAAACTTAGACTGCATATTTCCTCACTCTGCTGTTATCTTTAGTCTCTCTCCTCTACATGTTAAATTACTTCTATCAATAACGTGTTTTCTTTGTTTCTCTTCCAGAGGAAAATACACCTGGACCAGTTCTGTGTTTATCTGTGTCTCTTTCCTTTACCCCAAACCCAGCCGGTCCTGGTTCTGGTTCTTCTGGAAGTTTCTTCCTGTTAAATATGACTTTTTCCTCTTCACTGTCACCAATGGGAGACAGTGATGAAGTGATTCAACACAATCTGCTGCTTCTTTAGATTGACTGTGTTTCATGTACAGTGCTCTGAAACAATCTTTGCTGTGACTTGGCACTATATAAATAAACTGAATTGAATTGAGTTAAATTATTTTGAACAATTCAGTGTTTAAATATATAATAAATACAAATATGTCCCAAAGTTCAGAGAGGTTCTTTAGAAAATAACACACATTTCTTTTCAAGCATTTCTTGCTTTTTTATGACAGAAAAACTTGTAGAAATAAAATATTTCGACTGTTATTGGAAACTGTGACCAAGTTGCACCAAAAGCTGTTAAATATTTGTCTCATGCTAACGTAAAGGAGGAGGAGTTATGAGCTAATTAGGTTTGGCCTCAGAATGTTCAGTCTTATTTATTGTCTCTGGGTGGAGCTCGGACCATCAGGTCAGTCAAAGACAACACATTTCTAACGTCGCGTCTTCTCAGACAGGATGCAGGGTTTTACTTTCAACTTCCTGCCTCAGAGCACAGAACATTCAGATTTCATTTTAAAACGGTCCCTGTTCTTCTGACTCCTACAGATGACCTCATGACAGAGGCGTTCATAAACAATAGAGGGGGGGGAGAGGAAGCAGTCTTTCCTTTGCACAGAGCACCCTCCCTGCGCAGCCTTCCACTTCAAATTCTTGACCTCTCCAGTCAGGGAGAGATGACGGGAGGAGGCTCTCCGTCTCTTTTATGTCTGAGCACCTTCATGTGGACCTGGAACGGCCGGGGACAAAAATGCAGCTGGTCCACGAGGTCAGCTCTATATTTTTAATAGCCTTCATTAGTTGGAGCAAGGGTTTGAAAACTGCGCTTCTAAAGCCACACGTGGCTCCTCAGCCTCTCTGAAGTAGATCCTTCAGTCTCTCATCAAAAAAAACAACAACATGAACCTGATGCTTTTTAAACTGAACGTAGAAAAATTTACTTTTAGCAGTTTTTTGGTCCCAAGTTTTGTAATCTGGGCCAAAACTTTCTGCAGCAAAAGTTTTACAGCAACTTTTTAAGACATCAGGATGCAACTAAATGTTTTGTTTATCCCTAAGTGTAAACACGGGGTTCCTGCAGTTTAAGCCAAGTTAAATTTAAGACTTTTAATGCCAAGTGAAATTAAATTTAAGACTAATTTCATAATAAACACAAATGACAAAAAAAATAAAAACTCTGGCAGAAACTCAAGAATCAAAGTATTTTTGGTTGAAGTATTCAAATATTGGTAATAGACCAATTGTTTTTATCCATATCTAACTATAGCAGAAACATTCTAGCAGTCAGTTTTAAACTTAATTTAATTTATGGAAATCCTCTAACAACACAAAATTAGGAGTTTTAGGACCCACAGTGATGAAACCTTAAAGTGCCTGTGACATCAAGGTTTTGTAAGAGATATAAATGCATTTTTGGAAAAACAGCATTAATAACTTACTACAAAACAAATTTCACGTTGCTCAGATGAACAGTTGTTGAGATATTTGTATGTGAAATAATAGGAAGTCTGTATGTGAATATTTAAAAAAATAAATGTTACCAATTATTTTAATATTTGAGATGAATTACAATCATCCTACTTACAATGTGTTAACATTTTTAAGACTTCTGAAAGATTGATTTAAGACATTTTAATTAATTAAGGTCTTATTTTTGGATTGATGAATTCAATAATTTTTAAGACTTTTTAAGGATCTGCAGAACCCTGAAACATATTTTACTAATTTTCAAAAAAAGGACCTCTGAATAGTTTTAAAACAGAAGTCTCATTGCTTATATAAACCTACATGAATTGTTTTTGTCTTTCTGTTTAACACTTAAAAGGAAAAAAAAGTGTTTTACTCCCTGTGTCATGGTTTCCCTGAACATTCTTATTATCATCTGCTGCCATCAGGTTTCACTTTAATATCTTTCAGCTGCTGGTAAAAGTTTAAAAACCACTTTAAAGAACATGTGCTGTCAAGAGTTATTGTGTTTATTCTGAGGTGGAAACCCAAGGCTTTTTAGTTAAATTCATGTCAGATTTGGTTCTAAAGTAGTGGAGGGGGTTTAGTGCATAATTTCTAACAGAAAGTGTTTGTTATCCTGACTGAAAGGATCAAATCATTTGCAGTAACTCTTGTCTTCTGTTACCTTTCCTCAGCTGCCGGGCGCCCTCCTGTAGACCAGCCTCCAGCTCAGCCAGCTCCATCCCCTGCGGGGTGTTGGGTGGAGTGAGCAGACACGACGGGTCCAGAGCCAGGCTCTTGTGGAAGCTCAGGTCCTCCTGTCCTGGGAGGTTGTTCTGCAGCTGCAGGCTTTTGAGCTTCTGGGCAAGAACAGCTTCGCAGCTGCTCAGGTCCCCGTGAGCTCCTCGGACCTGAGATAGTTCTGCACGGTCGGGGTTTGCCTCAGGACTGAACCAAGTAGAGGGCTCAGGGACCACCTGATGAGCGGGATCCTTAAAAACTGTTGTGCAGGGAGAGGTCACCGTCGGACCGTCTGTGTTTGTCGTGTTAGCAGCCTGAGTTTGAAACCACATGAAGTTGATCAATTACACATGTAAAACCATCAAAGCGTCTCGTTTCCTGACCGCCTGTTGTCGGGGTCAGAGAGCTTGTTACCTGTTCGTCTCCATCCCTTTCAGCTTGAGTTTCGGGGGCAGGTAGCTGACGAAGGAACTCCTGCAGATGAGCCAGCTGTTCAAAAAGAGCCGGCTCCACCAAAGGTTTCCCCAGCTCCAGGTGGAAGGTGCTGCTGGGCAGGATGAGCGGCGGGTGGTCATCAAAGCTCTCCAGGATGTCTGCTGCAAAGAAAACGAGACAAAGAGGCCAGATATTACCCTCACAAACACACTGACCTTCAGCCAAGCTTTCTAATAAAACTCAATCCTGTACTAACAACTAATTATGAGCAGCAACTTAAAGCAGAACCAGATCAGGTCAAAAGCTCTCGTTTGATCCAGCAGGAAGCAGTTTTTTCGACTGAAGTAGCAAATAAAATCTTGTGAGAGTTTCGTGGCAGTGGTCCTGATGGAAGAGGTAACTTTAGGATGAAGCTGATTGGTGGAGACAGGCTGAGAGAAATCGCCTCAGTTTATCTTCATTAAGCAGTTAAACTCTGAAACTTATGTCCTCCTCTTTGTCTTGTTAGTGGCCTCCAGAAGTTTTACATTTAAGATGTTTGCTTAGTTTTTGAAATGTGATGTTTCTAATAAAATCCAGAAAATTCCAACTTCAAGCTCTGTTCAGAGAGACTGAGTTCAGCTCTCTGTTTTTATTCAGTATGACTGGGTAAAAAATGATTAATCAATCATTTTCAATATTGACTGATATGAAATGCTTATATCGTAATAGATTTTTCAGCCATATAAATTCAATAACAAGTAAATCTGCCAGATAACCAATAAGTTCTAATCAAACAGTTTTCTTTCAGATAACAAAAATAGGTTTTGTTTTAGGAGATTATTCTGTTGATGAATGAAATATGGAGATGAGGAAGGGTTGTGTGACTCACCGGTCCTGAGAGCATCCTCTGACTCTTCTGGAGGTGGGCTCCATCCGTGAGGACAGGTCTTACCGGCGCTGTATTCCCTCAGCATGTGGTGAAGTTGGGCCGCTTTCAGAGCAGCAAACTCGTTCCTGAGAGAAGCCCAGGACGCCTGAATAAACACAACAAGGCAGAACCCTGAGAAACACCAACCTTATCATAAACTCCACCAAGTTTATTTAAAGGAACTCTTTGTTTTCAACGTGAGAATGATGAAGTGGCAGAGCATTTTCTCATCGTTCTTGTTTTCACATAAACACTCGGTGCCCCTCTCTCATTCCCATGCGAAGAATTTAAAACAATTATGTGATGAACACCCAGATTCCCTCATTGCCACCTAAGAACCAGATGTGGCAGCAAAGCCTCGTGGGAACACATTTCCCAGACATAGCTGGTGAAAACAGTAGCGTTTACAGTCGGCTCTTCTTGTTTGTTTGGTTAAAAACATGTTGAGAGTTAGATTTCATATCAATAACGAACAAGTCTTTGAGAGATCTGATCCCCGTCTTACAGCAGCTTGAACACGCACGAGAAAGACAATATTTGGTCTTTTTATGATGAAAGAAACAGGTGAATCGCTCGGCAGCAGTTATGTGATTACTGTGAAACAAACATCATAAAGCTCATTCCAGCTGAATAGCAGGAAGTAAAATTTTAGGCAGACATGCCGGGGCCACAACTGAAACCACAGCTGAGTGTTGTTAGAGAAACTAATGTCTGAGCTCTGCTTATAAACAGAAACCTAAAAACGTTCTGTTTGTTATGTCTAAGATTTAATGTTTGCCAGTTATATTCTACTCCCCCCCCCCCCCCACACACACACAAAACAAGCATTGGCACATCCCTTTGGTTTAGTTTACAGCCGTACCAGCAAGCGTTTATAGATTTTAAAAGCTCAGAACTACAGATGGAAAAAGAAAAATCTGTTGAGGGTGTGTTCTGGTTTGAAGTGGCCACAAAGTGATCTCAGACTGAGGGGGGTTTATAAAACTAGCTGCCTCATGTTGTACAACAGGGAGACGAGATGGAGCCCATCAGCAGCTGTGTTTGTGTGTGTTTGAGTCACACCAACAACACATGTTAAACTCTGTGTAAAACTGACACTATTACCTCAGTTTATTCAGTGATACAAGACCTGCTGGACACAGCAAGGGATCAAATCATCTGCTCAACTCCTGTTAGTATTTCAGAACCCTTTTTTAAAATATTTTTTTATTTTTAAATGAAAGGCAGCAGAAAGAAGAGAAAATCTTATATCTGACCCTTTTTTTCCGAAAAAATAAATTCAAACAATAGTGATTTACAAAATAACAAAAACAATACAAAAAAAACAAAAACGTTAACTCCTTCCTGAGCGACAGTTCGTATGAATACACATTATTCTACGTCATTTTTTTTCAACAGACTAACGTTTATCATTCTCCTAAATAATAACATTGATCTGGCATATTTAACATCCCTCTCCAGATTATTCCATAATCTTATTCCTTGGATTGAAGTATAGTAATCCTTCAAACTGGTTCTAAATTTAGGTTTCACAAACATCTCTACCCCTTTGAGACTGTAACAACTCTCTCTTTTAACAAAATTGAATTATATGTTTAAAGGTAATATAATTGATAAAATACTATAATCAACCAAATCATAGAACTTCAATGATAAATGTAATTTATCAATTGAAGTTATTGAAGTTCTATGATTTGGTTGATTATAGTATTCACGTTTTTAATCTAAAAGAAGGTAGAAATGTTGTATTGCTTAATAAAAGTTTAATTTAAGATTAAATGTGTAATATTACTTGAAGGAATGCAATGCATTTATTCAAATCTGTCTATTAGGTCCTAAAATATTTTGCTAACAAATCAAAACCATCTTTCACCTATGAAAAAACTACTGAAAAAGCTATTAAATCAAAAAAGAACAAATGAGTAGGAATAAAAGTCTGAAAACATTAAATCTTGATTAACTTCTAGCCCATCCAAACTTGCATCTGAACCTAGTTAAACTGCTTGTCTAATCTCTGATTTAAACTAATCCCTCTGTGCATTATGTCCCACAACAACTAGCTAAAGACATTACACTAAACCTTTCTGTCTTCACATGCAAGCTTTGAGCTAAAAGCCTCGAATGCACATGAAGAGAGGAGGTAAATCAAACACAAGTAGTCAGCAGAGACGTCACCACAAAAACATTCAATACGTATCATTTCATCACGTTTCAGGTGCCATAAAAACTGTGACTCAGTCAAAAGCTTTGTTTTATTGGCTTCATGACCTTTTGCACAAGTTGTGGACTTGTTTTTCTTTTGGTCTCAGTATTTTAGAGCTGGGCGGTATGACCCAAATTTTACATCACAATATTTTCAACATTTACACCAGTTTCACAGTATTTTAGTGTCCCCCAGGAACAGTTCACTGGAAACGTTCCGAACCTGTTCAGGCTATTTATAAAATTCATATCATAACAAAAATAAAAACCGTTTTTTGGGACAAAACGGTATACCGCTCAGTGCTACAGTAATTATTAAGCTTCTATCAGTTAAATAAATCAAATCAAATCTGAAAAGGTAACTAAGAAAGCATTGTGCTTAAGTAGGGATTAAATTGGCTTTTTTTCTTTTACACCATGTGTTGATTCAGTGATGTAGTGCATAATTCCTAACAAACACTAAAAAAGCAGGATATGAAAAGTTTCAAATTAACTTTACAGCAAAGCTTTAAAATGTCATTCTTCCTCTTAAAGAAAAAAAAATGCTATTTGAACTGGTGACGAGTTAAATATTAGTTTAGGGGACAGGATACACACTCATCCATATAATCTGAGGTAATGGCCGCACCTTTACTGACATCATGAGGTCATGATTTGAACATTTGAAAACATTAACTCACTCTGGTTCCTGCAGGAACATGATGTTCTCAGATACACTGTAACTACAAACCAGAACTCTTCTCTCTGTTTTTACTGCATTAATAAATACAATTGTTATATTGCTCAGCAATAATAAAGTTAGAAATAAAGATTATACAAAGTTTATCAAAGTGCAAAGTTTTACACCTCATGTATAAACATAGAAAAGTAGATTAGTCATACTGCCACTGTTAGGACAATGAAAACACGGAGGCTGACGTAAACACGAGCAGAGGCAGCACCCGTCTGTGGTAAGACAAACAGGAAAAGAGGAACGGATGTCTGCTGACCTGCAGCAGGGTTTCTTTAGGTGTGGCCAGCAGATTGACAGCAGCAGACAGCTTCTGGAAGAATTCAGTGGCTAGATCACCAAGACCAATGCTCTGGACCCAATCCAACAGCAGGTCTAAGTTGGCCCGGATCTGCACACCGCGGGACCACTGGTAGAATCCAGCGACAGAGCCTGAACAAGCAAATAAAACAGTAAGAAAAAGAAAGCACATGATGCAGGGTTAGGGGTTAAATATAACCCTAAATATGCAGATTATTCAGCTTCTGGTTTGCTTGTTTTAACTTTAACAACTCAGTTTCAGCTTCTTCTGTTCATTGTTGCAGAAAACACAAATTCCTCCATAATCAACACTAAATTGAGCCCATTTCTTACAACAATAATTACAAAAACAATCAAACAGCCAGCATTTCTATTTATACAACACAAAATGCTAAAGCAACAGTCAAAAGACTAAGCTTAAACTTTACCTCTCTCCATGAGCGAGTTGAAGAGTGATGCATTGATGAAGAAGAACAGGTAGGCGCAGAGTTGTAGCGAGATGTCTGGGTGCACCTGGAAGGCGGTCAGGAGCTTCAGCGCCTCTTTCAGCACCTCCAGGATGGTACCGAGCCCATCAGGCACTCGCAGCTGACCGTTCTCTGAGAACGGGTTCCCATCGAGCAGACCGGACAGGGCCGAATACATACTCTGTAAGAGCGGGTGGAAACATTTTACATCACAGTTGAGATGTTGAACTGAATTCCCTGCAGGATTCCAGTTTATATATAAATACTTCAACAGTTAGTGGCACAGAAATATCAGTAGATTTGTCTGAGTACAGAAGATAAAAAGAGGGAGGCATTCACAAAAAGTTTTGCAACAAAGACAAGAATTGGAAAGAAATGAAATACTTTCTGACTTTTTGATTGTTTGAGTTGAGTTGTAAGTAAGTTGCTTATGTTGGCTGATAAATGCTAATTTTTATGACGCTGTATGAGGGTGACTAGCATGGATAAGATGGCGTTAGCATTAGAGAGGTTAGCAACTAGCATGCCTAGGCTAGTGATTCACTGGACTCAACTCAATGGATTGCTAACTCCCTCTGCTGTCCATTACCATGGATAAGCTGGCATTAGCATTGGAGAGGCTAGCAACTAGCATGGATAAGCTGGCATTAGCATTGGAGAGGCTAGCAACTAGCACGGATAAGCTGGCGTTAGCATCGGAGACGCTAGCGACTAGCACGGATAAGCTGGCGTTAGCTTTGAGAAGCTAGCAACTAACATGCCTAGGCTGCTCACCTGCTTTATTAGACATGAACTTTTTTGAATACAGAAAACTTTCTCTATAAACTAAACTTTCTCTAAAAACCCCAACTTGATAGTTCTGGCTTTTCTCATAATTTGGCTAAAAAGAAAAAAACAGCCCTCGACCAATAGACAAGGTCAAACACAGCTGCTCATTCAGGTGATTTACTAAAGCTGTCTGCTTCACATCAATATGTTTTATGTTTAATATTTATGCTTGACATCATGTTGAACAGCTTATCCATGCTAGTCACTAGGAGTGACTAGGAATAGATATAGCCTCCTGCTACAAGGACATAGCAACCACTGGTTGGTCAATAGTCTTAATTTTGGTCCTCATACCGCACCATAAATTTTAGCTATTATTGGATAGATTTGAGAAATTATCTGACTTTTTGACTTTCTATTATTCTCCATCAACTATACCACATTGTTTAGAGTGCTAATAACTCCTCAAATGTTGTGTCACTTAAATAGTTAGACTTCATGACATTTATTATCAGTGAAAAAAACAAGTTTCTCTGTGAAAATCCCTGCTGTCAGGATCTGAGTGGTAATTTTTACCACAGGAAACGTGATTATAAGGAGAATACAGAAACAAAATGCCTGAAACCAAAGCAAACACTGAGCCAGCACTACCACTCTGTCTTTCAGGTTGATGAAAAACTCACTTCAGTAAACCTGCAGGGCTACACTGTCAGTTCAGCGTGGCTGACACAGAAACCAGTTTGTTCATGAACACAAATAAAAGGAAGTGGAGCAAACAATGCATAACCACTTTGTAAGCTGTTTTTTTTCTTTAAGCTCACCTTGGTGCCCGCTGTTATCATAACCTCATGTTCCGGTACAGAACTGCTTTTGTTTTACAGCTATGACATCAGCTGCACACACACCATGACTAAGATAATCACTTCAGGAAAACTGAATCAGACAATAAGACCTTAATAAGCCTGAATGCCTGAGGCAGAGGGTCAGCTGGGAGTTTACAGTGAAGCTCCTCGCTTGTTATCATGGAGGCTGAATGCTGAGAGGCAACAGATGATCAAAATAAAGGAGTATTTTTTACTCTTCTTACTAAAGTTTCATTAAGCCAGCTTTGTTTCTGTTTTCTTAATAAATAGTTTGAGCTTAACAAAATGAAGTAGTTAGAAATCCTGTCTGCACATTATGAACATTCACTCACAGGAAATTAACAAAAAGACCTTTTTCTCCTCCTCCCTTCCTTTTCTCTTTGCAGCATTTTTCTGATGACAGTTTTTTTTTGTTTGTTTTTTCTGCAGGAAACAGAACGCTGCTTATTGGTGTGAATTCTCCCTTTTGTTTTACCAGAAAATAAAATAAGAAAAAAAGATATACTGTATTTACTCATGTACAATACTAGAAATTTAACCCTAAAAATCATCCATAAAGTGTTGGGGTAGTATTATACACCATTATTGATTATTAGTTTTTTAAATACTTTTTAAGCTCAAAAAATGATGATCATATTATACTTGAGATCGTATTATACATGAATAAATATGGTAATTTCATGTTTTACTTATGCAAACAAAGCTTGAGTTAAATGATAGAATAAATCTTAAATTCATCAGAAAAGCAAACGCTTTTGAAACTAAGTTTTTAAACCACATCACACTCAGTACAGAAGCATTTCTTCCAGTTTAATAAATCCATTTTTTGCAGTTAAATAGTTAGAAATGTTTCAAAGATTTCTAAACAACAGAACAGACGGTTCCTGCTTCCTTCCTCAGACCATCAGGGTGGTGGTGTTTCTGCAGCTACAAATGTGTTTCCCACAAGTGTTTCAAACTAATAAATTACTCTGCTGACTGATTTAGGTTATTCACAAAGCTACCACCCCTAATTACACCCAGTCTGGTTGTTAATCTATGCGAGCTAGAATTAGAATAAAACCAAAGAAACGTCCCTTCTTTATTTCACTAAATTTTATAGCCAAATAAATTAAAAATCTAAGTAAAAGCCAAAGGTCACAGCTATTTTAAATATTCAGATTGTTTTTGACTTGAACCAGTTTTAATGTTTTAAACTTGAAAAAGTCACATAAATTGAACCTGGTAGTGTCCTGGTGGGCCATGAAACATTTAATGTGTGCCAAATATGTTCAGATTTAGTTACTAAACTTTGACTAATCTGTATGAAAGCAAATGTCTACACCTAAGTGGTAGAGCTTTTAAAGTTTTAGAGATAAAATAATACAGTAGATTAGGATCAATCAATCATCCTTTTTTTTAATTCTGTGGTATTTTTCCTTCTCAGACCAATTTCTGTTGACTTTAGACAAAGTGCAACACCCTAATCTACAGCCTGACATGCTTTTATCACTTCAACACTTCAGTCTTTCCTGTAGCTGATTTATTATGGCACCATTAAATTATAAGAGTCTCTCGAAGTGTTGGCTCAACAGTACATCATTACAGTGACTCATGTTCCTGTCATGTAGGCATGATTAGTAAGAATGAGGCAAAACAAGCGTCAAGAATTCAGACTAATTATACTGTTGAAAAGCAGGCTTCTTAAAAACTGCTATATTTTTTAATGATTTGTCAATATTTTTGTTGGAATAAAAGTACACCAGTTTTTTGTGTGATTGCGTGTGAAAAACTCGACCAACATTTGGACAAGTTAAAAAACATTTTTAAGAGTTTACCAGTGCAGAATATATTCTGTCTTATAACTCTAGCATATTGTAAATAAAACAAATTTTTAGAATGTTGGAGAAAAACGGTATTATCTTTTATAAGTGGCTTCAACACTTGAACAAATGCTGTGTTTTATACAGTGTTGTATAAAATACCTCAAAATGATACTTGAGTAAAAGTACAAGTATCTTATCCTGAAATTACTTTGGTACAAGTTAAAGTCTCCTCCAAGAATATTACTTGAGTAAAAGTCTTAAACTCTTTGTTTTAGTGCTTTTAGATCTTTCTGCTGCCTTTGATACTGTTGATCATAACATCTTAATGTCACGATTACAGCAGCTGGTATCATAGGCACAGTTTTATCCTGGTTTAGATCCTACTTGACAAATAGAAGTTTTTCTGTTCATTTAGGAGATTGTTCCTCTTCTACAGCTCCTCTGACTTATGGGATTCCACAAGGATCTATTCTAGGCCCTCTGCTTTTTAATCTTTATATGTTGCCTCTGGGGCCCGTTTTTAGTAAATAAAAGATTCCTTTTCACTGTTTTGCTGACGACATTCAGGTCTACCTGCCTATCAAGCCAGGTTCTATTAATTCATTCAAATCACTCCTGAGCTGTCTGAATTACATAAACATCTGTCTGAAACTGAATTTTCTGAATCTAAATGAAAGTAAGACAGAAGTCATCAGCTTTGGTAAAGACATTTCTTTGGCTTCATACAGCTGTTCTGCTGTCAGAAATTTGGGTTTCATTTTTGATAATGTGTTCAAATTGGACAAACAGATAAACTCAGTGATGAAATCAACTTTTTTCCAACTAAGACTTATTGCTAAGGTGAAGCCATATCTCCCAATCAAAGACCTTGAAAAAGTGATTCATGCTCTTATTACATCTCGTTTGAATTATTGTAATTCTTTGTATGTTGGTTTAGATAAATCTTCTCTGCATTGATTATAAGTTGTCCAGAATGCAGCAGCTCGTCTTTTAACAGGAACTAAAAAATACAAACACATATCCACGGTTCTGGCTTCTCTCCATTGGTTTCCTGATCGTTTTAGGATAAATTTTAAGATTTTATTGCTTACTTTTAAAGCTTTAAAGGGTCTGATCCCATCCTACCTGTGTGATCTCATTAACAACCACACTTCAGTCAGAGCACTTCAGTCATTTAACCAGTTTCTCTTAGATGTTCCTCTAGGATAAAGTTTAGAGGTGGTCGGGTCTTTGCAGTTTCTGCTCCAAACCTTTGGAATGGTTTACCTCTTAGCATTCAGACTGCTAAGACTTTTAAATCTCTGCTTAAAACTCATTTTTACTACCTGGCCTTTCATTCTGGTAGAGTTTGAGATTCTTTTAGAGATAATGTTTTAATGTTCTTTTTCTCTATTTTAAATTGATCTTATTTTTTTACATTTCTGTGTTGTTTTGTTGTTTTTATTCATTTGGCTGAATTGTGAAGCACTTTGGTCAACTTTTGTTGTTTTTATGTGCTATATAAATAAATTGACATTGACAAAATTGACATTAAAGTATCTGATTTTTTTGTACTTACGGTAAGTATCAAAAGTAAATATCTGACATAAAATGTACTTAAGTACTTAAGTATTTATTGGGAGGTGAACTTTCCAAAAAAATATTTTTTTCTAAAGGCATGCAGCTCTGATGGATTGTGTAAAATTTGGTGTCAGAATGGTATAAATGTATTCTTCTCATCCAACTACAATTAAATTCACTCTTTCCAGGAGGCACAATTTATCAGGATAATATTTTTTTAACAATAATGAGACAAAATGAAATAGGAGTAACGACTTTCTACTTCTTACCTTTTTAAAAAATGTAAGAAGTAGAAAGTACAGATAATTGTGTGAAAATGTAAGGAGTAGAAGTAAAAAGTAGGCTGAAAAATAATTACTCAAGTAAAGTACAGATAGCCAAAATTTCTACTTAAGTACAGTAACATAGTATTTGTACTTAGTGACTTTACAACTCTGGTTTTATAAGACTGTATTCTTCAGATGTTCACATTGTGGGTCTCATCAAACCAAGCATTCCGGTTGTTTTTGAAGCCTCTGTTAGTCAGAGATATCACAGTGTTTACATTGCAGTGAGTGGAAAAGACACCCTGCTCACTACCTCACAGCCCTTTCCTGACTGAGAGTTTGTGTTTCCATTCTGTTATTGTGCTTTCTGTCTGGAACACACTCAATGAAAACAGAATATTCTGTTTACACAGTCACGTTTCCTGCTTCACATGTGAGAGACACTCACATCTAAAACAATGTGAAACACGTTAAAGTCATTGTAATGTTTAAGTTTTATGAGTTGCATGCTCATGTGAGAGTTTACCTTTGTTAGATAGTAGACGGACTGCTGGAACGTAAACATGATGACTTCCTCCAGGACTGTCATGGCTTCCTCACAGGCGGTTCGAGTGGAGGACATCTCAGAGTCTAGCAGATCTGAGGAGACCATCAAAGTTTGTCTCAATAATGCAACACACAACAGGTCTGGCAGCTGTTAGTGCGTCTAACCACCTGCGTGCGGGAGGTTCTGCCTCCAGGGTAGCAGCTGAGGAACCTCGTGTTGGATGAAGTGCAGCAGCTCGATGGAGTTGGCCATCCACAGCACCAGCGGCTGCAGACCTGAGATCAGCTCTTTCATGCTGAGCATCTGAAGGTGCTCAGGCTGCCCATCACCAGAGCTCCTGACAGGGAAAGGACCCATCAGGAATCAGAGCTATATCTAATTAAATTACACCAAAATCATCTGTTTTATTGCACACTGCAGTGTAATTCAACCTGAGGAGTCATTTTAACATTTTATTAGATAAAAATCTCTTCTTGTTGATTCTGTACACATGCTCTTGTGATTTTCAAACCTCAGTCTTGTTTTTAGATCAACAGATATCCATATGTTTACACACGTCTGTTCTCGTGTTTCAACCTTCAAGCTGTGATGAGAATCTTTTCAGTTTTAAGGTTAAACTCAGATACAGTATCTTACATTTGATTAAAAAACATATAAAAACAATCAGTTTGTTAATAGACTAGTCTTTTACAAACAGTTTGTTGCAACACTTTCAAAACAGGTTTGATCTTTTTCTTACTAGTAGAAAGATTTTGTTGTTGTTATAGTTTTTTTCTAATTTTTGGCAAACAAATGAGACATTATTAATGAAAGTTGTATAATTTGTATTTGAACACATATCTGGTAATATTTAAGGAATCAGACAGAGTATAATCACAGGAAATAGATCACAGAGACGTAATGAAAACTTTTTGGACTCACATTTCTGGCTGGATTGCAGCAAGTTTCTTTGTCTTCTCCTGAAATGGTGCAACATACAAACAAAATATTTATTTCAAACAGGATGTTCTGGAATATTTAGAATAGAAATAGCCTTTATTTTCCCGCAAGGGTAAATTCAGGATTCAGGATAGTATTCATTCAGAGATTAACCCCTTAACAGTTGCCCTGAAATTCCTATGGTAGCATCTGGTAGCATCTGGAAATGTCTGGAAACGTTTCAATGGTAAATGGGTCTGGAAATATATAGTGCTTTATCAATCCCAGTCGGATCCCAAAGCACTTTATAGTTACATTCACATTCACACACACATTCAAACTGATGGTGGTAAGCTACATTGTAGCCACAGCTGCCCTGGGACACATTGACAGAGGTGGGGCAGCCATGCGACTCCCCTAACCGCTCTGCCACAGCTGTTTTTGCCCACTAGTGGAGCAAAAAGTGTTAAGGGGTTAATACATCTTATTTGAAAAGTTGAAGTATCTGATTAAAGTTTCATCTTTACCCATGCGACCAGCTGGATCTGGCTGGCTATCCTGAGCAGCAGCTGCCTGAAGTGTGTTAACTGGAACGTGGAGGCTGAATGCTGGATGCAGAGAATCAGCAGGAAAGCAGGCATCAGTTTTGGCTCACTTCCACTGGGGTCTACCATGTCCAGAATCTGCTGAAGAACTCTTTCTTCTTTCTCCAGCTCGTAGCTTAACGACGCCTCCGTGCCTTCGAGGTCTCTCCAACGAGAAGCTAGCGGCTTCCTCTGGAACTGTTTAGCGGTGACGGAGGAGCCACACGACAAACAAGAGTTCGAGTTCGGGCAGAGTCTGGTCATCCAAGGTGGAGAGTTGAGGGGTCCTGACGTGCTGGTAGGATCCTTAAACATGAACAAGTAATGTTTTCCCAGGCCCACCAAATCCCCTGGACTCAGTTCGACTTCCTCTTTCAGAAGGAAACCATTTCTGGTCACAGGAGCACTGTGGAGCGGCTTCAGCATTGTCAGTGTCTTTTTGTGCTTTCCTGTGGATGTTGGGCTGTTAGAGTCCAGGCGTTTGACGCAGCAGTGCTGTGGTAACACATCGGGAGCAAAAAGAAGGATGTCCACTTTTAACCTCTCCTCATCTTCTCCATTACAGTGCTCCCTGCAGCAGCCGAAGATGGTGGTGGTCCCGCTCATCAGATAGATGACAAAATCCTGAAAAACAAATGTTCATATCAATACCAAACAGGACCTGTTAATCTCTAAAACCCCAAAGGGGTTTTTCTTGAAGTTTTTGCTCAAAATACCATGTCGAAATGTATTCAAGCGTATCTCAGCATTTACAAACTCTACTTTTAAATAATCTTGTATCAAAATAAAGCTAATTAGGTTAATATCAACAAAGATGCTTGAACTAATAACAAATGATCATTAGAAATATCAATAAAAATGTTCTCAAAAAACTTGTTTTCCTTAAAAATACAAGGGGAAAAAACAAGTCCTTTTCACTGAAGAAGATGGAAGCCATTAGCACTTAAAACATGTCAACAACAATTTTCTTCTAATCTACTTTACTTAAAGTAAACACTAAGTCTGTCAGTGTGTGGCATGAGACAGATTTCCTTATGTAACATTTTGGTAATGAACCAGCGTGTGGGCAGCTCTGGGATCAGCTGGTAAAAATAAGGCTGGGGATGGAAGCCTGAAGCGAGACAAGAAGGGAAGAGATTATTACAGGTTGATGGAGTCTCTGACCTCAGGGTCACCACATTAACACTCTTAGTCAGGCGATGGTATCATCACCTGTACAGGTTAGAGCTAGGAGGCCTGAATGTCACAGCTGTGCTAAATTATTTTATTTCTGTCAAACAAAAACTCAGAGAGGTTAAATTAAACTAAATTGCTTAATAAAGTCCTATTAGTTGTTAAAATACATCATTTTTGCATGTTTTTGATCTGATTGAATGACATGTATTTAATATTTGATCATAGATGATACACAAAAAATATAATATAATAAAATATATTACTGTATTGTATTTTGAATTGAATAATTTGCTAATATAGCTTTAAATGTTACTTTTAAATAAAAACACTGCACTGGCTAATTCAACAATTTTAGTTAAAATAATTTGTTTAAAATAGTTTTGGTCTGGGGAACTTCCACAGGCTCTATGTCAACTCAATCTATAATTAAAATAATAGTTTGCAGATGTCCTAATTGAGTTCTTTCTCCACTAATCTGTGACAACACGTTTTTGTCAGAAAGATGACTTTCAGTTCCTGTTTTGTCACCACTGGTGTTTCTTCCCTTTAACTTTGGGTTGACATCTTGTTACAACAACTATCTTGTTGTTTACCTAATTTCCCTCTGGGATCAATAAAGTATTTTTGAATTGAATTGAACTGAATTATTGAGACTCAAATCAGGTCAGCCTCACCTCTCAGTTGGCTGCAGAGCGATCAACATCCTGCCCAGAGAGCAGAAAAAAACATTACTAGAATAAGGTTCTTGTTCCTGTTGGGGAGCTGAGCCAAAACCACAGCCTGCCTTTCTGGTTTCCTCTGAAAGAGTCGATCTAACGTAGAGATTTGACCAGACCAGTGACGTCTAGAGGTGCAGTTCAAACCCTCTGATTACAAACGAAGAGAAATCAGGATACTCTCTGTGTTCTGTTGAGGCTTCCCTTTCAGTTTCTGGTGAACTCACCGCCCCCCTCTTTGTTGGCTCATGATCACAGACAGCTTATCCTGTGGGGAAGACGGAGCTAAAATAGATCTCCTGGTTCTATTTACTCCACCTCAGAAATCCATTCTGAGAAATGCATGTTGAAGTTTGAAGTGCTCCTTCTCTGTCAATCCTCTTACCACACAGGTAAATAAGCCTGTTTCTTTACCCGTGAGATTCTTAACTTAAGACGTTCAAATCAAGGCACTTGTTTCCACCTCATTGTGTTAAGCTGTCTGTAAACACATTCAGCAGAGATCCTCTGAGGTCTGAGCCAAGCCTCTTCTCTGCTTCAGAGCAAGGCACAGATTTAGATGAGGGGTTAATTCTGACACAAACATTTTTAAAATGTATGTTTTTTTATTTATTTTATTCGTTTATTCTTAAACTTAAACAGGAAATCCTCTGTTTTACATTCAGCTCAAAAGCTTTTTTAAGAAATGACACATGAATCATAAGAACTCTGACACTAAAATACCAAGGTTTATTAATAAGTGTGCTTCATGTTACAGTGAGACCAATGTGGATTATACATTTAGATAAGAAAGGTTTTCTCACTCTGTGTCTGTGGAGGTTTGAATTTGTATTTATTTCTTAAAGGGTCGATGCATAATCAACATGAATACATCACATCCATATGCCAGATTTAGACAAAAAAGCTAACTTTCATCTTTAGTCCCCTAGCAGGTTGATGGAAAATACTTAATAAAATGCATGACCTATCATTTATGACAGATTTCAACAGCTAAAAAGCATCATAATTTACTATAAAAATTCACAATATAATTTAAGAACAGGTCATATGCAAAAGAGAGCGCAAAACATGATAATTTAAGCATTATTCAAGACATAAATACAGTTTTGATTATCTAGTAACAATTGCTCAAGTGATTTTTTAAGAGTTAAGGGATGGAATAAGTTCCAAGAATTTGAAGCCTGAACAAAAAGTGACTGAAAGAACTTTTCCTGGATTTTATTTTACAGTCTCCCCTACTGACTGCTCTTGTAGTTATATTTGATTGTAGATGTTAATGGACAAAGTCCTTCCATGGTGAAGGACCTGTTAAAAAATCTGAATACAAGAACATGTTTTCCCAGCTCAAAAAGTCATACTTTTGTAATAATTCTTTTAGTTTAAGTTTAATTTTTTATCTAAGATATGCTTATAGAGTCTTTCTATTGGTTGTAGTGTGGTCTGACTAGCCTGGGACCAATTTATAGGAGAAAGAATTACAGAATTTAAATATAATTAGGAAGCTTCCAATGTCAAGTTATTCCTAATATGTTAGAAATTACATAAATTAAATTTTATTTTATATTATTATTTTTATATGTTTCTTGAATAAATGTTGGCAATCCATTGTATCTAAGTATTAGGGATGCAACAATACAGAAAATTCACGATTCGGTTTGGTTTGATACTTTCGTCTCACGGTTCGATATTTTTTCAATACAAAAGAAAAATTTTCATGCCCTTTTTAAATTATAATTTATTGAAATTAATTATGAACATTTGTTTAACCTCAAAAGTACAGTTTTTAAATTAAATGTTGCTGAAACAGCAAGTTTCTCAGTGGATCTGCGCTCAAAAATGCAGCCTAGGTGGAGTAGTTGAACACAGATCCACTGATCCTTCAACACAGAGCATCTTCAAAAGACAATTTGATAAAATACATTTTAAAAATCTGTATTGTTCCATACAAGTGTGTATTGAACCTAAAGCACTGTTCGATACGGTTCGATACGGATTCATGTATTGTTGCACCTCTACTATGTATTTATACTCTTGTACTGATGTTAATATTTGTCCATCCACTGTAATAATTGGATCTGTTTTCTTGTTTTTAAACTTGGAAAAGTACATGCAAATAAATATTAACATTAAGATGTTAAGATGAACATTAGCATTAAGTCTGATCATCAACGATGCTTTAAAAACTTTATCAAGAAAAATAAAACGCATTTTAATATGGCAGCTGCTGACACCTCTCCTTGAACACATCCAAGTGAATATCCTCCTGAGACCCTGTGTCCTCCTAAGAGGACATTGAGATAGAAAAAAATGCACATGCTAACAAAGCTCAGGTCTCAGGAGGATAAAACGTATTTGTACTATTTTACAAGTAATAAAACAAAGATGCACATAAAGTCATTGAGAGTTTTGGTTGATAAATAGGTTTTCTGTGTCTTACCTGTCTGTGGTTATATCCCTGCAGCAGGAGGAAGTAGGGGAAGTCAAAGGGTGGGTGGATGGAGTACTGGGTGGTATTGTCGTCGCTGCTTTCCGTCTCTTCCTTCTCCATGCCGAGCCGCAGCACCTCCTTGTCTGCCTCGACTTCCAGGTCCTCTCTGAGTGCGCTCTGTCTGGCCCGGCTGGCCTCCTTCCCCATCGCAGACAGGTCCATCTCACTCAAGCTTCTCCAGAACCCGGGACCATCTGCATCTTCCCCGCTGCTGTCCACAAACAGTGAGGCCACCCTGGAACGGTTCTTCTGAAGTTTACGAGCCTGGGCATTGATACCTGGAATCACAGAAAGAACAGTGTTTATTTTTTTCTGTGTGCACCTAAAATGCACCTATTTGAATATAAAAAACAAGCAATTGCACATTTGCCACAGACTGGGCATTCATGGACTGTTGAACCCTGGGCTCTAACAGACAAGTTGGTCGATCCAGTACAAATTCTGGTACTAAGCAGAATTGTGAGAGGACAAAGAAAGAGGTTAAATGCAACAAAGTAAAACACAAGAAAGAGAAGGTTTATCACAGATGAAAAGGCCTTCATCTGGTACTTGGTGACGACGCCAGAGTTCTACGAAACATGTTTTACAAATTTTCTGTTCAGGCCTTTTTAAAGATTTATTTTTTATTGTGTACTTTCTGGACTCAGACCTGTGCATTATGGGTATTTAGCATCTGTAGCAACAAAACTAAATCTGAAAGCGTGAGTAAGTGTGAGTATATAACCATAACAGCTCATGCACCTGATTTCTGCTGGGTGTTGCAAACATGGCAGATTTTACAGATGCAGTTTGACGTCATGTGGCTGCTTTTAACTAACTTTTATAGTGGAGGAAAAGAGTTAATAACAAAATTATGTGTCGGACTAAAAACAGCAACACAACATTTCAACATTAGCTTCATCAAAATCCTTACAGAAAAAAACACAAACAGAAGAGAAGTTTTTGTTTATAAAATCCTGTTTACAGTCACCAGAATTCCCCTGAAATTGCTGTGGTAAACCGAGCTGACTCCAGCATTGGCTCCAGCTCAAACACAACAGGAGCGAAGGAAAATAGCGAGGTAAATGTGGAGGGAAAGCGAGTCGTAGCCACCTCTATCTGATACCGACAGCCGCTCTAGCAATCTGACGTAACACAAACACTATTCAGCTTTTTGGGAGCCATTAAGCACAGCGGAATGTCCAGAGAGCCGGGACTCACCACCCGGAGCTCTGCTGCTCTTATCAGCTGTGGAAATGGGTGTTTTCTACATTGTTCAGCACAGCTCTGACAGAAAGGGCTCTGTGCCAAAAACCCTGTGGAGGTAAAGGGCAGCTTTCCTAGTCAATGACAGCTGGATAATGATGAGGAGGAGGAGATGGGATCATGGGCAACGCTCGTAACAACTACAGCAAGTACAACAATCACCCTTAAAGAGATCCCCGATTAGTTATAGCATTAGACTTTATTTAATAAACATTTATTTTAACTGTAAAATAAAGACTGTAAAAGTACTGTAGGATGTTCCGTTTTTATCATTTTTAAACTACATTTTTAAAAATATATTACACGGACTGAGCCATTTTATTTACATGCAAAGCATTCTGGGTAAATGATGACGTCGATGGGTCCTCGGTGCGTGGCTTTTAACGAACTAAATCCACGCTGAAGGTTAATCTTGGAGAATATCTGACGATTGGATCTTTTAAATGAAACCTGAGAGCGCTGACAGAGAGGAGAACGCAAAACTGATTCAGCCGCCTGCAGCTGAAAATGTGGTTGGAGGACCTCAGTTCAGTTTGTTAGTTTGTCGCGCTAGCACCGAGCTAATACATGTAAGGCAATAGCATCGGCGCTAACGCTAAAGCTAACAGGCTAAGCTGGAGTTCTTCTTCCATGAAGCAGCTCTGTTGTCCTCCATCCATATGTTCAGTTGCAGGCTGAGTGGTTTCTACCTACTCCTCTCTGTCAACTCTCTCTGGTTTCATTTAAAAGAGTCGATCATCAGATATTGTCCAGGATTAACCTTCAGTAAGTAAAAAGTTCTTACTCCATTGTCAGAAGATTTTGACTTAATTTGAGTCAAATTTTCAGGCTAACAAGACAAATAATCTGACACATTATGAAAACAAGATTATTATTCTGACACAATCAGTTCTTGTTTAGTAAATCAGTCTCAAAACAAGATCAAAAAGTCTTTTTGGTTAGATATAAGGTTTTAAAACTTGGTTAGATGGACAGTTTTTGCAGTGTGGAGCCTAACTAAATCAGCAGTACCAGGTATAAAAAAAGCCAGCAACAAAGCTGTGTGCTGGTCCGACACACACGAGGACCACGACAAACCTGAGCCAAAGTCAATGAGCTGCACGGTCCCAACTGAGCAGGAAGAGAGCTCTGATAAAAAGAATAACACCGCGGCAGCGAGAAGCAACTTTCTGGCAGCTCCAGGCCCCAGTTGGGTGAGCTGCTCTGTGGCTTGATGCTTCACAGGGACCTGATGGGCCCTTGAAATAAAACAAAGATAAGAACAGGGCCGCTCTGACTCTCCCTGCCCTTCACAGCAGCTTTTGTTTCCTCTTGACCTCTTTCACATGCCTGCCGTCTCCACAGCTCTAGCTGGTGATAAGCAAGACAATGAGGGCTGTTAGCCCGCAATAAGAGACGGGGATAAAGGCTTCCCATGTAGAGACTGAGTGATTGATTACCCAGGCATAAAGATGTTCGAGTCACTACGTAACTGCCCATTAGAAATGGCACCACAGAGGTTCAAGGGTTGATAGAGTGGTCCGACGTGTGAATACCTGCTGTGATTGTGTCCGTGTCCTTCAAGCTCTGCTCTTCCACAGCAGCTCGCTGCTGGATCTCAAACCTTCTGGAGAAGCCTTCCTTGGGCTTCCACAAAGACTGCAGCATGAGGGGCCTCTCATTGTCAGCCACGACTCGGAAGCACTCCCTCCTCCACTGGTTATCAGCACCTGTCTGACCAATCACGTCACACAGCACATAATCGTTGGCGTCTTCTTTCTCCAGGCAGTACCTGAACAACAGAAGCAGAAATTCAGGGAGGATTATAAGAATGTGTGTGTGTGTGTGGGGATAAAAGAAAACAGTAAAAGCTTTTTGGTTTTTTCACATCAACATCCTGCTTTCTTTCTTTTCTACACTAGAATGGTTGTTTGTTTTTGTTTTTTTGATGATTTTACTCATATCTATAATCTTCATTTAAATAATTTCGTTTTTTCCCAGCAGCAGATTGTAAACAAGTGACGTTACGGACCATGAGGTAAGCTAATGTGAAACTTATCCATTTAAAAAAAATAATAAAAATGTTTAATCAGTCCACATTAAAATAAACAGACAAACACTCAAACAAATGAGATTCTATTATTGCAGTTAGTTTTGTAAAATAATAAGTTAGTTATATTTTTTTCCCATTATATTACCTGGTAATTTCAGCTTTTGTTATTTCGTTAGTTTTAGTTAACTATAATAAACCTGGCTCACATCAGAGCATCTCACCTCTCTAAAGCCTCTCTCACCAGCTCCTTGGCACTGGACTGAGTGGTGGCCAGCACACTCTTGTAGTGGGCTCCTTGGCAGATGTCACTACCAAAGATCTTCAGGATGCCCGGCACAGACAACTGGCTGGACAGCTCGGCCGGGTCGTCAGAGAGCTGAGGGTCTCCCGGCAGGCTCCTGCAGCCCGCCATCTGGCCGTCCCGGCCATTGTCCCGCAGGTTGGGGCTGTAGTTGAAAACAGTCGAAAGCTTGTTGTTGTGACGCCGGATTTTACTCTTGGCCGGCTGTCGGACACCGACGCTCTCAGCAGATCGGACGGTGCTGTCTGATTTGTTGGACCTAAGTGGATACAAAGGAAAAAAGTAAATAAAACTAGCAGCACACGTGTGGCTCTTATGTTTCCTGACCACTTGATGCTTTTAATAGCTTGTCACTGGCTGTTCCACTCCAGAGATGTGCGCAAGTAGAGTTGGGCAAAATCGTATGGTGTGCAATTAATTGTCAGAAAAACTTTAATCGATTAGTTTTTGGCACTTGACGATTAATACGATTAATGCCACCAGGCAGACTGGAGATTTCTTCGGTCAGTCTGATTGGTGCTCTTCTTCGCTTCAAATATGCCAAATTAACACATTAACACAATTTAAAAATTGGTGTATAGCCTGAAGTCTGTATTTTTGACACAATTTGTAACATATTTTTATGGAGAGCAAATTTTTCCCAATAGAGTGATTTAAATTGGTCATAGGGTATGAAAAAGCCAGGAATCTGAAACTGTATTTAGGTCATTTTGACCAAATTTGACTTAATCCTCATTTCGATATGATGGGTCACATAACAAACACAACAAAAGAGAAATAGGAGTTTAAATACAGGAAAATTTTTACAGATATCTGTTCTGAAACCATAAATAAAACACTTTCCATGCAGGGATGAAGCAGACTATTCCTATAACTACTGTTTTTAGAAGAGACTATGATGCATATTTAACTTATTTATGAACATATCAAATCATACATTCATATAAGTGCAAAAGTGTTTATTAAAAACATTGCGTAGCTCGTTAATAAATAGAATAAATAAAATAAATCCAGAAAAACTTACTGCACGGATCCATTGCTTGGTTTCCTCCCCAGTTTGGCCAGGCGCCTCTTGGGAGAGCGGATGAGCAAACCCACAGGAAAGTTTAGGGTTTGTTTATTTACGTGGCTGCTTCTCTCCTCCGAAATCATCCTTGTTTATTTGACTTAATTCTAGCCTCTTTTTTTTTTTTTACAAAAACACAACGAACGGACCGAGGCTCAGGCTGAAGTGAGCAGAAGGTAGCATTTCTCTACGGCTTGCTAGCTAAAAGTTAGGAGAACTTCAAACGCAAAACTAAAAAATATAAATGGAAGCTAATGTTTTGTACGAACGGTAAACAGAAGGGCACTCTTAACCTCCCGTTAGTCCGTTTTTGAGTGAAGGTTTCTGGGAATGCAGTGAAGCTCCAGTCCGGTTCATGATGAGTCCCGTTAGATCCGTTAAAGAGCGCAGAGCCCGACTGAAACCGTATGAAACAACCTGTTGCTGTATGAGCGCGAGCTCTCCCCGTGACGTCGCACGCACGAGGCGGAGCAAATCCCTCCCATTCCCACAGTCACATTATACGGTGGTCACAGAATACGGTGTACCACCGGTGGTTTACTCTGAAAGAGCCTCTGTTAACCAGAACCTGAAAATGAAACTAAATTTGTGCATCAGGATCGCCATCTAGTGGCAGAAAACTGTGCTACAGCTTTGATGGCGGAACAGTCAGTAATTTTTAGTTTTTTTATTTTTATTTATTATTGATTTATTAGCAATAAATACGCACGGATTTTGCGATTTTTCTAAAAATAAAAAATTAAAAAAAAATGCATTTATGAATAATTGGTAGCTGAGAATGGTTATTTATTTTGTCCAGAGAGACACTCAAGTTAGGCAGGCGACCACTTTTAGTACAACACCTCCAAACCAAACCCGGAAGAAACGGTTCTGATCAGAAACGTCCGGTGTTGTCGTTACCATAGAGACGCGTTGAGCGTGAAGTCGTGTTTTGTTTTGTTTTGTTTTAATACAGTTCACCTTTTCTCTCTAAGCAGAAATGTCGCAAAGGTAACTTTATTTTTTTTTATCGTTTAATGTTGTTTTAATGTATAATAATCTTGAAAAATTCGACTCAAATTAAGTCAAAACTTTCTGCCAATGAAGACAATTTTACTTGAAATAAGAAAAAATCAATTCTTTCACAATTTTTACAATTTTCTTACTCCACTGGCAGAAATTTCTGACTTAACTTGAGTCAAATTATCAGGCTAACAAGACAAATAATCTGACACATTCTGAAAACAGGATTATTATTCTGAGACAATCAGTTGTTGTTTAAATCAGACTCAAAACAAGATCAAAAAGACTTTATGGCTGGATATAAGGTTTTAAATCTTGGTTATGGACAGTTTTTGCTGTGTTTTTGTACTAACTCTGCTGTCATAGATACTACAACCAGATGTGGGAAGACGCCCAGTACGAGTTGAGTTATCTCTTGGAAGAAGATCTACCCGCTGAGTCTTTTCCCCCTCAGAAAGACAGGGTGGTCTTCGTCCAGAGGCTGGCCACGCTTTACGTGCGTTACCTCCAGATCTTCAGGAAACTGGAGAAGGTCTACGACCTGATGGTCCACCCCCAGAAGAGACCGGTCATCCGGGCATCTCTTGATGCTGTGATGGGCAGGGTGCTGGAGCTGAAGAATGAAATGGTAGAAAAGGAGTTTTCAGAGTACCATTATATGGACGATATCCTTAACGCCCTGAAACTCACACCTGTAAGTTTGAACTTTGAAAGCATGAAATATGAAAACTGTTGTGCTGATTTGCTGTGTTTAAACAACCCAAACCATGAAGTGTTTTCTTTATTTTTTGTGTTTTAGCCACAACTTGAAATCCCCATCCCTCACTACTTTCTTAACGATGTCAGCAAAACAGTCCAAGACAGAAAAGGGATGCTGATGGATATCTTTAAAATGATGGAGGTTACTGACAGATTTGATGTGAGTTAAAACTGACCTACTTGTGTGTTTTGGTCCGGAGATTAATTCATCTCATTTTCTTGAATATGAAAACATTTAACACTGAATAAAATTGACAAAAATAGATTTTTTTAGATATAACTTTGTTTCATAAAAACAACAAAATTCTATGTACAATAAAAAAGAAAATGCATTGAGGTGCATCTTTCTTTCAAACATGTTCTAAATTTAGGTTTCATGAACATCTCTTTTCCCTTAAGATTATAACAGCTCTTTCTCTTTGTAAAATATATCTGAATGTTTAAAGGTAATATGTTTCAATGTGCTTTATACATAACTAACAAAATATTATAATCAGCCAAATCATAGAATTTCATTAATTTTAGTTTACAAAATAATATATTTGATGGATAATGGTAGTTTTTTTCGAGTGATAACTCTTATAGCCCTTTTCTGCAAAACAATATAAATCTAATTTTTTACAAAAATATTCCACTTTGTTTGAAATCAAGACTTATAGTTCAAAATAAGGCTGCTTGCTTAGCGTTAAGATGTCCATTTCATGCAAGCATTATAGATATGCACCGTATTTTACAGTGGCCATTATTGAAGGTTAGGGTGCAGTATAATTTACTTATATTTATAAACAAAGTTATACTAACAGGGAGACCTGAATCAGTGTATAAAAAGCTTATTTACTCTGATCAGATACATAATTGTGTTACTCTTGTGAAACTATTGTAAATCGTGCTGAGACAAACTTGTTACAAAAATCAGTCTATAGAGCTATTCAGGAATGGAATAAATTACCTAAAAACATTAGATATTTAAAAAGCACATTTTCTTTTATAAGAGCACTGAAATCATATTTGTATTAAATCTTATTTTGTCATTATTATTATTTGTTTTGTTTTTAACTAGGCTTATATTTGTAATTTTGTAAAATGTGGAATTTGACTAATCTTGTGTATGTTTTATGTCACGATTATCTGTGTTGTATAAATATTGTTGTGTTCTATCAGTTAGATTAGTAACCCACCTTGGTGGAAACTAATGGGGATCCTAATCAATCTTTGTCCTGTCATTTGTTGTTTTAGTCACTGGTGCTGGAGGAAATGACTCAAGAGGAGGCCATAAAACTGATTCAGAGTGCAGAGAGGGCACGACAAGGACGTCTGAGGGCAACGTTACTTCAGGAAATCTCAATGGCCAAGAGGAAGGATGCTGAAACAGCTGACACCATCTCTGCAGCCATCGACATTCAGAAGGTCTCAATTTTACACTTTTTTTTTAAATACGTTGTTTAAAAAGGGACAGTGCACAGCTCAAACATAAAGGTCACAATTTGATTGGCTGAACTGGATTTTAGTATAAATTAATGGTCATATGCAGTCCCTTGACAAAACAGAAAATATAACACTGCAGGTGACTCTTACTCACAAAGACAAACACACACTTACACTCAGTTACACTAAAGATTACTTTTCTGAACAGATTTTATTGGACTTTGTTGGGGTTATGTTGTAAATCAGGGCTAAACTGCTCCGGGGGGCCACAGTTACAGCAGACAAACAGCTGAGGGGCCGAACATCCAGCAATTAAAGTTATTATGTAAATAAACCAAGTATTATAAGGATCTGTTACATTTGAAATAGTTTATTTTGCTGCATTTAACTATAAATACAACATACAGAACCCTGTAAAAATAGTGATAATTAAACAATATCAAAAACAAAAAGAACACATTCTGCCTCATATTCAACACAAATATTATTTTCACATCTCTGACTTAAACCGATTTTATTTTCACTTTTGTAGTTTTATCTTTAACTGCTTGTAATTTTAACAGTTTTGAGTGATCATAGAAATGTTTTTACCAGCTTGTAGTCAAGATTCTGATGTTTCTGTAGATACCAAACATGTCTATGATTAACTAAAAAAACTTAAAGTAATTAAAAAAGAAAACTGGGGGGTTTGGGCTTAAGAGATGAATGAACCAATTGGTGGGCCGAACTTTGGTCGCTCGCGGGTCGGATGTGGCCCACGAGCCACCAATTGAATAGCCATGTTGTAAAGTTTTGGTTAAATTTCTTTTGCAGGCATGGAGGAGCTACATTCAGAGGAAGGAGACACAAAATGAGGAGAGGATTTCTCTGGGAATGGTGAGAGAAATGATCTATTAAAAAATAATCTTTAAAAGCAAAAAAGAAAATGCAAAACTTTATTTATGTCGTTTTTACCAGGTTATGGATCCAAAATATCAGGTGCTTTGCCCAGAAGAGATCGCTGTCCTCGCTGCTGAAGCTAACATCCGCATCAAACAAAAAGAGTACGAGGAGGCTTACCATAAATCTGTGGAAGAAGTTTTCAACCAGCTGAGAGAAACGGAGGCTTATGACATGAGCAAGACCCTGAAAAGCCAGATTCGACAGTGGTTCTTTGAATGCCGGTGAGATGTTGCAATGACTGAAGAGTATTTTACAGGGGTTAGAGAAATATTTACACCAGTGTTGTATAAAGTACCAGAAAGTGATACTTGAGTAAAAGTACAAGTATCTTACAAAAAAATGACTTTGGTAAAAGTTAAAGTCTCCTTTAGGAATATTACTTAATAAAAGTCTTAAAGTATCTGATATTTTTTGTACTTAAGTATTGATTTAAAATGAGCAGTTAGATTTTCTGTAATGAC
>JARVGW010000194.1:16567748-16577994 GCA_031762495.1 Anablepsoides rubrolineatus
GTCCCATCAGTGTATGAATGTGATTGGCACTGATTAGTCTCCATAGATGATCACATGTTAGCTTTGTAGGAGATCTGGTAGAGTGCTGTGTGAATGGGTAAATGAGGACACAGATTGGAGTGTAAAGTGCTTTGAGTGTCCTGGTTGGGTAGAAAAGCGCTATATAAGTACAGTCCATTTACCATTTACCATTTATATTCAGGAGTTGATGTGTCTTTAAATTCTCCTGAAAGTTTGATGCTTTGAACTTATTTTTTATGTTTCCCTTCAGCTTCAGCTGGACTTCGTCTCGGCTGGACAGGAACACCATCACCGTCATGTCGGGTCAGATTGTGGATTTTTTCGACGGTGACTTCAGGGAGATGTACGCCGTGTCGGAGCAGGTGGACCTCTACAAAGAGTTCAACATCACCAAGCCCCCTCTCCCTAAGCCCACCCTGAAGCCACCGGTGGAGCGCGTTCGGCCCCCGCCCGTCTCCACGTCTCGCTTTCAGGTGTCGGTCGGCGACTCGAGGCAGGTCAACCTGAAGGTGCCCGCGCACAAGTACCACAATCCAAAGTACTCTCTGGTTTTCGGGAACAGTTTGGGCCTGACGAGGTCTTTACAGGACCTCTCCACCCACAACGACTCGCTCTACAACGGGCTGCAGAACGGCTTCCTCCACGCCAGCAAGGAGCAGGTGGGCCGAGCGTCCCCGCAGGGTCCGCTTTCCCCGATAAAGCAAGAGGACGAGGACGGAAAGGAGGGTCCGACGAAGAACCAGGCGGGAAGCGTGAAAAAACAGCGCAGCTCCTTCAGGCACTTCTTGAAGAGCCGAGGAGACAATCAGACTGCGGAGACGATAGAGGAGGGCGTGGTCACTCCTCAGAGCCCCGCCCACAACCATAAAGGGGCAGAGATGAATGGCGTGGCAGGACATGAGCCGGAGGACTCGTTTGAGATCGTTGAGAAAGTGGAACCTTTAAAAGTCAAACCTAAGAGGCCTTCAAAGATGCTCCAGAAAAGTGTGTCTCTGCAGACGATCAACACAGATGACGGTACGTCCTCAAATCTAGTTTCTTTATGGAGGCAACAGTTAGTTTCTTCTCTAATTCACGATAAAGCTTATCTGTCATGTCTCTAACATACAAAAATATGTTCATTTAATTAAAATAAGAATAAATTCACTATGAAATTTTTATTAGTTTGATTCTTGAGCCCCACGCCCCCCAAAACAGATACCATTTTGATACCAAAAAAATTACAAAATGGCATCATTGCAAATCTATATATAAAAAATTTAGAGTTTTTTTAAGCAAGTCGAAGCAGATATCAAAATATCTTGTAAAGTGCGTTGAAAGTTTTATTTTTTGACTTAATTTTGAGTGAATATGGTCCAACTGAAGTCAAATATAATTTCTCATTGTTTTCTATAATATATATGGTGACAAATAATGGATAATTTTTCAGAAGAACAAAAGAAAAAAAAAGTCTTCTTGTAGTTCAGAAAAAAACAAATAACTTTAGCAATAAAAACACGGATGACAAAAAAACCAAATTATTTCTTTCTTCAAACCTCTGTAACTTTGCTCCAGTTTATTTTAGCAGCATGAATCTTTGCACAGGTGATGTCAACATGTGGGTTTATGGTTTCCATGAGTTTTTAGCCTGATTCACAGGGGTGGGCAGCACTAATCCAAATATAATTTGCATTAACCCTAAATCACTAATTCAAATGTTTAGGTCCCCTAATTCTAAAGCACTAACTCACTGATAGATTTAGCAAAAGCTAATTCTAAAGCACTAAAATAACCCAGTTGACATATTTAAATTCAATATGAGACAATATTTGTGTGCAGAATGTTGTCACTTAGTGCACTTGGTGAGCCAAATTGGAGTCACCCTCAGGCCACATTTGGCCCGCGGGCCTTGAGTTTGACACGTGACCTTGCAGATAAGTGACACACGTATGAACAAAATGTGACAGTTTTCACCCTCAACTGTGAACAATATTGTTGATCAATAACATTTAAAGATCTCAGTTAATGCTTTTAAATTTTAGCCCATAAATTTAGCAAGTGCTAATCCACTAATTAATTTTAAAAAATAGCAAAAGCCCTAAAGCACTAATCAAGAAATGAGTTCCCCTATTAGTGCTTTAGGGGAACTGTGCCCACCACTGCTGATTCATTATGGTTTTAAATGTGTTTAAATACTGTCTAATGCAGAAATTCTTCAGGTAGGAGGGAAACAAATACAAAAGTAATTTCTGTTCCATCCTCACTATCTCTAAAACCACAGCAGCTGTTGTAACATGAACACTTCTGATGAAATCTCCCAAGTCTTAGCTTTACTTACAGGATTATTTAAGTAGAGTTTGTAAATGCTGAGATGAACTCGATTACATTTTGGCATTTTGAGAAAAAACATCAGGAAGACCCCTTGGGGCAGAAGAGTTTAATTTTATTTTTGAAATAAAAAGATGGATTTAGATCATTTTTTTCTGTTTGACAGGTTTTAGTCTCAATATTCTTGTGTTAAATCTATACGTTTGGATTATTTTTCTGTTTCAGGAGGATATAAAGGCCGGCGCCGGCATTCGAAGAAGAACTGCATCCAGTCGTGAGGTTAAATAAAAGATTGTTACACAGAGAGTTTCTGCAGCAGCTGAGTCACAGGATCAGCTGACTGAACGGCTGACGTCACTTTATGACTGTTTGTGACACGTGAAGGTCGACGGTTCTGCAGAAAGTCTGGAGCACGCGGCCAAACAAACGCTTCTGAGGGCAGGAATCTCACTGCCAAACCTCCAGCTTTTCTAGTTTTTGTATTAAATTATTTCACTGCTCAGTGTTTTTTATTTTTTTCTGTATTTCATCCTAAGCAGTATAAAGGTGTTTTCTATCACACCTACGATCCTTTTGGTTGCTGTGGAGACAGGAAAAGTGATCAGTTGTGCCTCAGAGTGTCACTTTACTTTGGACCCTTAGTAACACAATAAGTGTGTTTTACAGGCTGTGAATAATGGACAAAGAAACTGTGTGAAGCTTTATTTATACTGAATAAACTGGCCTCAGATTCAAACTTCAGTCGTTTGAGTTGCAGCTAAATTCAGTAAAAGAGATGAAAACGTGGAAAAAAACCTTCCTGTGATTAAAAAGACTGATGAGATGATAAAACATCAACAGAAATATGACAGCTTGTAGAAGGAAATTCAATTAAATAACATTTTTATTTTCTGTAGATCGACCTCATAATTGTCATTTCACTGTTTTATTTTCTATCTGATCCACAAATCCTTGAATAAAATCAACTCATGTCAGGATTTTAAATATTCTGATTTATTTTGCTTTAGAAGTTGTTGTTTTATTGTTTGAGTCTAATGAAAGCTGCTCTGTAGAATTATATTTTAAATATTTTGACAAACAAAAGGTCTAATTTGTTCATTTAAAACGTGTTACTGATTAAAAAAAACAATTTAAACTCTGGAAGACACTAAAAATTTGCAATTTTAATGGTTTTGAATTTTTAAGAGGTAATTTACAGATCTATTTAAAATCAGGCTGGTTTTTTTCAGCTTTTTCCAAGTAAATCTCAGCGCTATGAAAATATTTTTTGTCTTCCATATATTCAGTTAAGCCAGCAGTCTGCAACCTGTGGCTCTCATAACAGAATAAATATTTTGTTTTGTTTTTATACCCACAACAGAAATCAATTTGTATGCAAATATGTGATCAATACTACTAATACAAAAAGTAAAACACGTTAGCTTATGCTAGCCTGTTGTTTACTTAAATAATCCAACTTCTTTCTATGATCTTTCTCACATCCATCAGAATTAGCTTTAAATAATTTGAGGACTACATAATAAGAATTAGGAAAAAAAGTACTAGTTTTTATGAAGTTTCGTATAAACTAAATTTTTTCCTTGTTTTACATGAATGTGGTCTTTATTTGTCATGAAGTGTATAATAATAAATAATATAATATTTAGTTTTATAATGTCACTTCCACTGATCGTAAAGGCTCCCAAAAAGGCCTCAAAAAGGCCCGTGGGCCACCAGTTGATAAGCAGTTGTAGCTTGTTTTGCGGCTCAGAAACGATCCTTTGATCATAAAGAATGCAGACTTCTGAGTTAAGCAAAAAACAGGTTCAATAAAAACATTTTTATTGCACTTTTACAATAAGGACATGATCTAAATGTTTTATTTATTTATCAGAAGTATGGTTGGACTGCTTATGGAGTTTGTTTGTTTAAGGCAGGGGAGCCCAAACATTTTATCTGAAAGGGCCAAAATGATTTAATACATGAAAAATGCAAATACTTCTTAAGTAAAGTTGTTTTAATTTTAAGATTCAGCTAGCAGCCAGTGCAGTGACACACAATTTTTTTAGCTCATGAACATGGAGAAAATCTGAGGAAAGGCTCATCAGACTTTTCATAAATTAAAATTTGAGTTTTTGTTTGCAAATATAGACGTGTGCTTAAATCTAAACTAAATGTCTTTTGTAGTTACTTGTATTTTATGATTAGTCTTAATATAGTCCAAAGATAAATTGAGTACCATTAGTTAAGACTCTCTGCATTACAGCCAGTGGTTGGGATGACAAAGTGAAATCTAGTGTTTCTACATAAGACAGTGTTGTAGTTAATCTGAAAGGGAAGCTCTGCAGAATTTACAAGTCGCTGTAAACTTTCTTCTGGAGGCTGTTTTGCAAATATATTCTATATGATTTATGTAGCCGAACTGCGTTACTGAAGGTTTAGCAGACGTCTTCTCTCCCGCTCCCAGAGAACCACGTGCATGTAAAGTGGGGTGGGGATGGGTGACATTGTGACAAAATGACATAATTAGTAATGAGTCATGCTTGGATTTGAATCGGTACGTTTTACATCCAATGAAAGTAAAGATGTTAAATGAATTGGACAACAAGACCGGTCTCAAGTACTACAACCTAACTGCTGGTGGGCCAATTTTGGCCCGCGGGCCCCATTTTGGGCAGCTCTGGTTTAAGGAGTAAAACTCTTTATTGAACTCAAAACTTTAACCAGTTTGTTTCCGTCTAACTTCAACAATCAAACAGTTGGAAGAAGCAGGTTTAGTCATGTCGCTTCGTCATGATGCGTGAAAAACTGAGGAAGGACCAAAACCTGACTGTCAGCAAGTCTGAAAATATACAAATCAGAACCGTTTCAGCTGAAAATAACTGGACCCCAGCAGAGTTTAGTTTCAGTAAATATGTTGCAATAATCCAGTCGTTCAGTGTTGACTGAGTTTCACACAGAGTTCCAGGAAGTTGTGTGCAGAAAAAGATCTAAACCAGATCAAATCAGTCAATCGACAAACAGATTTAAGACGTGACAAATCAGTCGAGAGTTTTATAAATTCAGAATTAACAAGAAAAAAAAAGTGTTTTATTGTTTTTCCGTGTGTAGCTGCTGGATAATTAAAAATAATAAATCAGAAATGTGATTTTGTCTCTATTTGTAGGTGAGTCTAAATAAAATAAAAGCTGTTTTATTTTGGAAGGATGTGCTGTCAGGAAACCACTATCAGTGTTTGACAGGAAAAGACTCCACGCTCAGCTTAATCTGTTCATCTGATAAAACAAACATATTCTAACGTCACGTCATTCTGGTTTCATGGTGAGCATTTTTTTTTATTAAAGTTTTTATTGAAATGGGAGCTTTTGTTTCAACATGAAATGATGATGTGGCGCCATCTGCTGGAGAAATGATAATCATTTGGTTATATAAAAAAGGTTTATTGTACAAATACTTTATTTACATCACACCTTAAATACATACATACAAATACAGACAAAAATCCATAAGTTAAACTATTTTTTTTTTACATCCATTTCTTGGAACCAAAGTGTCGCTTCGGTACATTTACTCAGAAAACAGTGAACTGAAAGTGAAAAAACTATATTTTCTCCTGATAGTGACAAACATTTTATTTTTACATCCATGAATCAAGTTTTAGGAGTTTAAATTACAAGTAAAAAGCAATTGTTCTTGTTTGAGTCTGCAGGGATTTTGCATCACTTTGTTTTGGTTTTGGTCGTTTTACTATATATTTTATTTTTTATGGTTTGTTGTATTACTTTGTAGCCAGTTTGCATTATAATGCATCCTGTTTCTGGCTCTGTGGCTCATTTTGCATAATTTTTATCTTCTTTTTTAGATTTTTATCTCTTCTTAATGCTTTTAGTCACGGTTCTACTTGATGACTCTTTGAGCTGAAAAACAAGTACAGAACCTTTTAGACCTCTTGTTTCAACATTTGATAAAGTCTCTTAATGCTAAGCTAAAACCCTGAAACTTCCTCCCTTCTTTCTGCAGCAGAAATTCTTTGAACTGTCAGTTTTTGAGGTCAGATCAGTCGTGCGTTCAGTTCTCAGAACTACTATAAACACTTTAATAGTTTCGTACGGTTTGCCATTCCCCTTCGACACCACAAGCATCAGTTCCTAGTTTGAACTTTTTTTTTTGTGAAATCGTTTCTCCCCTCATCGGCGGTGCTCATGAGGATTCATTAAAACATGTCAGAGATCCTGAGGTGTCGGCGGCTTCAGTCCTGTGAGGAAGTGTTGCTGATGACTTTCTTCTTGCGGATCCACACCAGGTCATAAAATGGGTCCTTGGTGATGCTCGCCCTGGAAAAGGAATGAAAGAATTAGCATTCAGGCTGCAGCCTCTGAGAGCAGCAGGAGGGAGGGAAACTTTTGGAAATGATGAAATCTTTTTATCACTGCAGTTAAAAAAAAACCATTGGAACTATTTCATGTTTGTTGTTTTGCTGTTTTTGCATTCAGGTGTTCACCACAGCTGCTTCTCACCTGATTGCATTTATCCAGTCGTCCCGCTCTTCAGCGCTGGCTGCGCTCAGCTTATAAGACTGGTGTTTGCCTTGAACCACTCGGCCTTTGTTCTCCGTCTTGCAGGCTTTGATCTTTTGTCCTTTGGGGTTATATAACTCCAGACAGAACTGTTTAAACACACAGTTACAGAGATGAGCTTAATATCCTTCTCACTGCCTGCTGACTCATGAATGTTGGAAAAGAGTGAAACTTTACCGCTTTGCTGGATTCTTGTAGCTGTTTGACTCCGAGGTTCTCCAGAGGGATGATTCCGATTGGATCTTTATCCTGGAGGAGAAAACTGACGTCAAACACAAACTGAGGAAATGTTATTTTATTGTTTTGTTATTTCAGAGAGAAGAAAACTCACCGTGGTGTATTTAAAATAGTACAGGCAGCTGTCAGTCAATATGAACCATCTCCTCTTCCACGTTTTGACCCGACCGCCTGCATCAGGGAGGAGGGAAAAAAATGTTTAAAATCAGGTAAAAAAAAAACTAAAATCCTCAAATCTGCACGGTCGTATCATCAGCTCACCCATTTTCAGGAGCCAGCCCTCTCTGTCTGGATTAAAAAAGGTCAGAGTCAGGTCGTTCCCATCGTCCTCTGGGATTTTGAAAGGCTCACTGCGGATGCTCGCGTACAGTTTCTGTTTAAAAAATGTTTCAAAGGAAAACAGGACGTCCGGTTACTTTTTTCTAATAATTTTACACAACAAACCAAAGAGAAACTAGATACTGCATGGCAGAAACATAATGACCCCCGCACGCACCATTGCACCAGAAGTCTTTATTTCTAATAAATGTCATGCTACTAGGTGCATCCAAAAATTCTAGTGGATTGGGTGGGGGTCTTTTTTGGGGGGGCATTGGTTGACCTAATGGATAGCCCCTCATCAGAGCTAAACAACAAAACAAATCTGAAGCTCCTATGTTAAACGGTTTCTGAGTTATAAGCATTTTTGCATGTCCAGACACCCCCTCTTTGGATGGAGCCCCCTCCTCAAATATGGGGTTTATTGTAAAACCGTTGGCTGGAGCAGTGTAGGTCGGACTCATCTACAGCCCTGCCAAGTTTCATATTGATTGGTGCAGCCGTTTATGTGCTACGGTTGACCAAAAATCACTGAAAAACAAACAAACAATTATTATGACCCCCGCTTACGCTTCGCGTGCGGGGGTCATAATAATAAGTAACATGCAGCAAAAAGCTAAGAATAAGAAAAAAAAGATTGAGTAAAATAAACTAGAAACAATGACAAAGTTCCCCAGAAACTTATGGATCCATTTCTCTAATTATGAGTTTATGTGTCTGTTTGCTTTTTGTATCCATGTGAAAACGTCCTGTTTCTGTCTGCTTGTGGCAGGAAAGTATGAGAACCTGATTTATTATGGTTTTAAATCTATAAACTGATGCCTCTCAGAGGAGCTGGACCACAAAAGTCAGCCTTCCTTTAATTGGGGTTTATTTTGCTCACTATTTTATTCACAAATCATCTGAAAACGGCTCTAATTGCTCCCATTTCACCCTCCTGTCCAGGATGAAGTGAAGCCCCCCCCCCCCCCCCACAAAATGAAATGAAGATGAGCTGACCGTGAGCAGGTCGGTGGGCAGGTCCTCGCCGTGGTTGATGCCTCTGTTCATGGAGACAAACCGCTGCAGGCTTGGCTTGTCTTTCACGTTGGGGTTGTGCAGACTGGTGTTCAGCATGATGATGGCAAAAGACAGGATGTAGCAGGTGTCTGTTGCAGAAAAAAAACACACAGTTTTAGTATTTTTTCTTTATCAGTTTCAGCTGGAGAAAGGCAGCCATTAAAAATAATGACTTTCTGTAAAGCAGCTATAGCCTAAGTAATTATAGTGAAAACAGTCAATCAGTTTTAGTTTTTAGGATGAGCCGTTTCTGTGGCTTTTATCGCTCTGTAATGTGTCTTGAAAGAGATGTTCAAATTAAAGACCCAGAAAAGGTTTTAATTGGACTGCGTGAAACCACCTCTTACCTGTGGATTGGAAGACCCCCGAGTTGCAGTCGCAGTATCGAGCTGCAAAAGCTTCCATCATCCTGTCAATCTTCTGTGCTTCTCCTGGGAGGCGAAAGCTCCACAGAAACTGCCTGCCAGCAAACAGACATGTGAAGGAAGAAAAAAAAAACACTTACAGTGGAGAACAAGCTGCTCAGAAAAAGCAGATTTCATCTCCAGCAGAAAAAAAAAACAAGCCTGAAGGTAGAAAGGATTTTCACAAACCTCAGAGCCTGAACCAGATTCAGATCGGAGAACTCGTGCAGACCCACGAAGGCTTTGAGGACCTGCAGATGCATTTCCTCCCTGTGTGACATTTAAAAACAAACATCAGCAAAAACCTACAAAGACAGGTGATTCACAGACTCAGAACTGAGTTAAAAAACAACTGGAAAACTGGGTGTGAACAGGTTGAAAATAAAGAACTAAATCTCTGAAGAAATGCATATTGTCCTTTTTTTGCCAGAGTTTAGACCGGGGGTCTCCAACCAGTAGCTCCTGAGCTCATTTAAAGTAGCTCTTCAGTGTTTATGAAAAATTAGGAGAAGCACAATTTAATATGTCACTGGCCAAACAATGAATCTATAGATGACCCTCCCTCTTGGTTGTTAAACAGTTTAGGGTTCAGTGAGACACACTGTGCCAAGCCCCTCCCTCTGGGGTATATGTCACTGCAGGGGGTTTCTTCCCCCTGGAGTCTACAATGCGAAAAGAAAATCGCAGACCCATCACATGACGTTATTTGTGCACAAATCTGTTGCAGTTAAACCCTAAGTTCATAGTGTAAAATACAATATAATATGAATGGATAATCAGAAAAAGCACATTCATGTTAAGTCAGTGTTTTTGTGGTGGTTTCATGTGAATTGAAGACGATGTTTTTTTGCAAAACATGGTTTAAGTTTAAAATTAAATGTTGCAAAAAGTAGCTCTCGAGCAATTTCATTTTGTGAAAGTAGCTCTTAAGGGAAAAAAAAGGTTGGAGACCCCTGGTTTAGACTGAAATCATCAAATGTTGAGAAACCTGTGCATGTTCTGTTAGAGCCTGAAGTGTGCAGCTGTACAAGATATAACCTCAGCATCTGTGAAATGATCTGAATAAAGCCATCTTTGTGTTTGCAAGAGTGTAAAGTGTAAAATGAAATGTCAAAAAGTTTTGCTAACTTTTTATTATTTAGCTCACTGTTTATATTTTTAGCTAATTTGTACTAAATGTAAAATTTTAATGTTAAAAAAATATATTTAAAAATTAAATCCTAAATAAATGTTTACATCTTAAAAGTTTCACATTTTGGAATGGAAAGCAGCCTTTGCTGTTGGTGCTTGGCTCATGTTATGATGTCATCATCCTGAGACAATAGCAACCGCTAGCTCCAATGC
>JARVGW010000194.1:16614478-16634586 GCA_031762495.1 Anablepsoides rubrolineatus
TTTACCAAAGTCATTTTCTGTTAAGGTATTTTTACTTTTACTTAGTTACTTTTTTCAAGTACTTTATAGACCTCTGCCAAATTCTAAAGCACTAATGCACTGAAAGTTTTAGCAAAAGCTAATTCTAAAGCATTGACATTCTACAGCTGTATTTGGGTTCATATATTGTCACCTAGTGAACAAAATGTGTACATTAACGTTGATCAGTAACATTTCTAGACCTCAGTTTTTGCTTCTAAATTTAAAATAAATAAAATTTTAAAATGAGCAAAATCCCTAAAGCACTAATCAGGAAATTAGTTCCCCTATTAGTGTTTTAGTGCTTTAGGGGAACTGTGTCCACCCCTGTGCAGTTGCTTATCCGGATCCCAAAGATAAAAGAAAAAAAAAAAAAACTTTTTTACTGAGAAATAAACCTCTATATATGTTACAGTATGGAAAGATGGGTGCAGTGGGTGTTGCAGCACCACCCTGGTGGATGCAGGACTCGCTGTGCACATGCATAATAAAAAGTAAAACAAATGTAATCAAAGCTGCATGTGTTTTAAAGCAGTTTTCATGTGTTTGTGTGGAAACATTGAAGCGTTTCGCAGCTCATTTAGATTTTAAAAACATTGTCAGGTTGTTGCTGAGAAGAAAAAGGTTTGCCTTAATTTGCAGTTTTTCTGTAAAAAAAAAAAAAACAGTTTTCAGCCTGCGTGCGTCATTTGATGACAGGACTGTATGCGACCTTGCAGGAGTCTGAACAAAACGCTTGTTTTATTTCATTTAAAGTTTAATAACTGATGAGTCGCAGAAAAGTAAAAAACCTCATCTCATCACACGTACCTGAGAGTCAGCTTTGCACCAAAATATACATTTATATAAGATTTATTAGGGTTTGAATCCCATTTATTGACCTTAGAGTCTGAAAACGGATTAATTGATCTTAATATTCGTTTAAAAACACATTTTTTTGCTCTGAGTTTAGGCTCACTTTTCTCTCTCTAATGAAGCAGGTTGTTCTTGTTGCTGTTTTTATGTTTCCATCTGTAAAGAAATAGTCCAACAACGCAGCCTGAGAGGGAGACGTTTGTTTCAGATGTTGCTGAAGGTCTGAAGCGTCTCAGACAGCCAGGTCAGCTGAGATTTAAGAAACTGATCATTTCTGTTCACAGACGAGCTGAGAGGTTAGATTCTGTTTCATCAAGCTGATGATGTTGTGTTGTAGGTGTGAAGTGATCATCCAAAACATAAAAAGGGTAATAATGAAGGGAATAACATTTCACACAGTTTTTTTTTTTATTTTTTATAAATGTCTTTTTGTTGAGACTCAGAAACGCTTTGTTTTCTCTCAGTGGGATTTCTGCACAGATTCATGTTCCATGCAAGGAATTAAAAGCATTTCTGACACTTTTGATCTTTTGACATTATGTCTACGATGTTTGGAAAATAATTTTCAGCCTTTTTAAGTCCCAGCTCTGTAGAGAGAGATGTTGAAATGAAATGAGAGCTTGTTGCTCAGAGCCAAATATTCTTATGTATGGAGGAACAAATCTGTCATAATTAGAAGAAAAAGCAGAATTATAGAAATAGACCAATAAATGAAGACATTTAAAATGCACCAATTAATTTTAAAATGGAGAACTTTACCTCATGTTTTATATAATTTAATTGACCTTTATATTTATTTTTCCAGCTTAGTTCCAATGAATTATATATTTTAGCACACAATTAGCATTTTACTGTTTAAAAAAAAAAAATATATATATATATATATATTAAAAAGATTACACACACATATATGCACACACAAGTAAAAGGAAAATAAAATAAAAAGAACTTATTAGAAACTAAGCTGGAAAAAAATATGAAGGTCAATTACATTATAAAACATGAGGTAAAGTTCTCTATTTAAATTTAACTGGTGCATTTTAAGTTTATTTATTTATTGGTCCATTTCTGTTTCAGTCCTCTATACTTATGATGCTCAGTGTCCTCAAATCTGTTTTCCAAATATTTCCTATTGTGCTCAACTCCCTGAAATGACGTTTTTTTCACAATGAAAGTGTTACCTAAACGCAGCAGTGAGAACATTTCATAAAGAAAAAACCTTCAAACTGCAGGAGTGTCCCTTTTTGTTCTGTCAGCTGCAGGTTAATTCACTTGTTTACTCAAACTGAGTGTTACAAACACATTATTAAGACAATCTGCAGCTGATGACCTCATCAACCTCTTTTATTACATTTTAGTCACAAAAACTTGTTTGTTTTAATACTCATGCTGTTGAACGCTCGCTCTGTCTTTAAGAGGAGAAAATACAAAAGGAAAGAAAAGAAAATCTACTTTTTTTATCTCTAAAGGAAAAAGTCTTTAATCAACCCTCTGACCTGCTGCTGAGAACTCACACAACAGCTCCTCTGTTGTTCCTGAAACCTCTCCAGGCTGTGAATGAAAGCAGGCTCCACAAAGTTCTTCCTCTTTAACCGTACTCCACAAACCTGCGGCTGTTTTTATTTATTTACTTCAATGTTTTATTAAGGTTGGTGTGTCCTACCCCTCAGTGGAGTTTATTTGTCTCTTTTTGTGCTCTCACCAATCCAGCGACGCACGATGTTCCTTTATGTCGAAAAGACGCACTTAAAACTCGGGCAGAAAAACACAGAGGGAATAAAAGAGTGGATAAAAATCACTGATTGTAAGAAAAGACATTTGATTTGTTTAAAATCTCTTGTTTTTTTTTATTCCATAAGAGTACCGGTAAAAACGATGAGATGAATTTCAAGTTGTTGGTTGAAAACAGTCATAATTACAGCTTGTGTGAAACGAGTGACGATGAAACATTTAGGCTTTTTTCTGGAGCTGCTTTTCTGAACAACACATTAAAAAACAGTGTTTAATTTTATCAGTAGAATCTTTAATAACCTGTCTCCATGATGTAAAGGATATTTGTTGTTCAGGTATAAACAATAAGTCTACTGAAATCTATTTAAATAAAGGGTTTTTAATTAATTTAATTTGTAGATTTATCCAATGATATGAAGTGATTAGACCTTTTGGGAGTTTCTCTGAGCTTCTCGCTGCTGCTGATGTTTTATAACTTAATTATTCAGTGAGTCAGCAACACACACACACACACACACACACACACACCCTTACATCTACTACGTCTCTATATCCTTGTGGGGACTTTCCATTGACTTGCATTCATTTTTTTGGAATTTTATATCCTAACCCTGATTATTTACCCTAAGGCTAAACTCACAGTTACTACCTGACCTTAAAACTAACCTAGTAAAATTAACCATTACTGGTCTATAGTTAACCCTAACCTGAACCAGAACTTAACTAGTAAAGCACAGCAGAGCTGCAAACATAGTGAGAACCTCACTTTACATCAAAGACCTCACTTTGATAGTAACTATGGTGCAAATGGTCCTCACTCTGTAGTAAAAACAAGTACACACACACACACATCACCCCCTGGTGGTTAGTGTTTAAATGTCAGTCAGTCCAACAGATCTTATTGATCAGTTCAGTCAGTATTTGGCAGCTCAGTTCATTCTAACTGAACACAGATTCACAGATTTATTAGGAGCTGCGGTGGATCCAGTTTAGAGGACTGTAAGTGTGAATCCAAACAGATCCTGACGTGTCGTCTGTGTTCCTGCTGCCGTTGATCCGTGCTGCTCAGCTGTCAGAATAACAACCATCCTCCCTGAAAAGCCTCGACTCTTTAAAGCTCTGCGGTCAGAGGGAAGCTGCTCTCTGTCGGACTCGGCGGTCCTGCAGAAGCTCTCAGATAAAACGTTGCTTTCCGCTGCACCAGTAAGACTCAGAGCTCCACCTGGGTTTGACTTCACTCTGATATATGAGGAAACGTAAACCTTCTCTGGGTTTTTAAAGCACACGTCAGCTGTTTTTAGAGGTGTTAGTTCTCATGTATCCCACGGTGCACCGCTCCACAGAGCTCCCTGCTTTCAGCTCAACTTTAATTCTTCTTTATTTCTGATCAATAATGGTTTTAATCAGTGAGTTTTTGTGGCTTAATTGCTTCAAGGTTCCTGATTTGTGGACTCACCTGACTTCTGTTTACAATCAGCCTACCTGTTAGTCATTACTCTTCAGTAAATATTAAAGCATTGAGTGATGTTCTATTTAAAGGGCCAATATTCTGTGTTTCTCAGGCATATAGTTTAATTCTATACCAAAATAAAGTAACCATGTCACCTTCAGTTATTAAAATGCTCTTTATATGTATTAATAAAAAAAACAGCTGTTTCTAAACACTTTGAAATTGGCCTCTGTCTCTTTAAGAACTTCCTACCTCTTCTGTCCCGCCCATTTATGCTCATCATCACAACAGCTTCATGCTTTTTACAACCTGTAGGGTTGTTGCACACTTTGTGATAATGATAATAAAAAAAGCAACAACAATATACAATATCGGTTTTGGAAAATAGCAACTCAGGATAAAACTGAACCTTACAGTCAGTCTGGAAAATGCATTTTCTGAATGAGCGAGTAGAGAGACAATGTTTCAGCTGGTAAGATATCTTCTAGTCATCCTCACACACACGTCTTGTAATATAAGTTAAGAATGGCAACTGTAGATCACAGATAAACCAAACCATCAAACAAAACGTGAGTTGTTTTCAGCTTACCTGGGCAGATGACAACGGTGTTTTCGTACTTCTGAGTGTTGGATCTGCATCGTCTTTTAGTGATAATCTCATTTGTCCACTGGTAAATTCCCTTTTGTTCAGAAAGCTATCATCAGTAAAGTGGCTCGCACAAATATAACTTTTTTTTGTCCTTGGAGGGTTAGTCCAAGAAGTCCAACCATTTTTTAAGAACCGTGTCATCGTAATGAAGCTTAAAAAGAGGGTAGTCTCCTTGCCATCCAAAAATCAATTTCCTCAAAGGTATTTTTTAACCTGAAGAAGACTGGACTGAGAAGTGTTAGGAGCTCAGCAGACATGCAGTTTCACAGAGTGTTAGCTAGTTGTTGCTGCTGATAGCCTGGAGGAGTCGAGGGGGAGGCGTGCTCTGGGATAAAGAGACACAGAGGAGGAGCTGATCCTAAAAGGAGGTTATATATATATATATATATATATATATATATATATATATAGTCCCAACCGGTGGTTTTTGCTCTCCTGAATGACGGCTACAGGACACTACAGGATTTCTCAAACATGCATGAATGAATCAAAGCAAGACTCTAGGCATGTTTATGATGAGAGGATATTATAACATGATCTAAAGCTCAAAGTTGAATTTACATGATATAGCCCTTTTAAATAATACAGGTTTGACAGCAGTGTGTTTTTGTTTCTGCTTTTCTTTCACTTGTGGTCTCAGTTTCTGATCAGCCCACCTGTTGTTCATTGATTTATTCCCTCAGCTTCAGTTGTGAGGTCCTCACTGAGTCAGCCATCTTTTTTTTCTATATTTGCTTTGTTTTAACCTGTTTTTGTCTCCATTAGGTTTCTTTTATAGGCTTTTTATTTTGAATACTCCTGCTTCAGTTCAGATTTAGCAGTTCATGTTGCAGTCCTTTTTTTATTATTATTTTTTTTTACTCCTGCATTTAGATTCTTGGAAACCAAAAAAAGGTGCAACAATTCAGTATTCATGCTGCTGTTGTGTGAAATGTGAGTAACTGCAACAAAGTGACACCTTTTTAAATTTTATTTTAAGCACTAGTTTACAAATCTAATCGCTGTGATTTCATTCTAAAATGTCTGTGAAACATTGTTTGTTTACATTTTCGAAAGCTTTGTAAAAAATAGAAATGTGTCATCAGAGATAAGTCAGCCTGCAGACATCAAATAATTCAAACCAGGTCGTTTCAGCCCAAGTGTCCTATATTTTTTTTCTTTATTTGAAATTTTGCTGTCTTTAGTCCTGCAGCAGGAGGATGATTGAATTTGAATATGAGGTTAGAAAGCTGTGTGACGGCAGCGCAGCGCCTCCCCTCGTGTCATTTTTTTTAAAAAAAGAGACGTCTCTCCTGTGCAGAGCCTCAATTTTCCAGCATGAATGAGTTTCCCATCGAGCGCTTTGAAAGATCCTGCAGGCGCTTTGTGAGAAGATTAATGAGGCAGAATAAAATATGACAATTGTGACGCAGATATTAGACTTTGATTTGCCACAGCAGAACGATGTGACATTGATTTTTTATGGGACGTCAAGAGAAGTGAAAAGATGTTTCAGCTCCATGGTGGAGTTTGAATAGTTTATTTTAAGATTTTCTGCAGCTGTTGATTTCTTGTAAGGACTAATTTTAGTTTTAAAAAGGTAGATAAAAAGCCATTCACAAGCTTAGAAAGCTCAAAGTTTAGGGTTTTTTGTGCAACAAGTTTGTGAGGCGTGTGGCTGCCTTTAAAATATATGTACAAAATATATTTACATTCTTATTTCAATCAGTAGAAATCAACTCAAAGGCACAGAGCAAACACAAAAGATCCAGAAGTTTTTCCTGCAGTTTGAAAGTTTTTCACAAATACAACTTTATATTTACCTGCAGAAGTGTTTATGTCACAAATTTAGGATAAGAGATGTGAAAAGGCGACAGTTTCTCAGTGTGCAATTATAACAGAAAATAATTTGAATCTTTTGGGGATTGAGGCACTTTTCATTTTGACATGGAGGAAAAAATATAAATAATTGAGGCACAAATTGCACAGTTAAACGTTAAGTTAGATGTTCCAAACTCCTAAAGATTGATGCTAACAAACCTTGTAAGACCTCATTTTGTAATAACGCATTATGTAATAATGTAATAAAATCAGGCTTCAAAATGTAATAAACTGGCGCTAAAACCGCATTATGTAATAATTGATGCAAAATGTAATAAAAGTCTTCAACGCATTATGTAATAACAGTATTACATTTTGCATCAATTATTACAAAATGTGGTGGTGTAATAATCTGGTGCATTATGTAATAAACAATCAAAAACCAGTATTTATGTTCATCCTAATCAATATAAAACAGTACTAAAAGCTAAATCTATAAAAACTGAATGTCTTATCTTATAGCTACTCTTAGCAAAAAGTAGTATACTTGAATTTCATTTTATTTAGTATACTTGAGTATAAGTATATCAACTATACTTTGCATTATGTACTTGTGTATAAAGTATAATGATTTAATACTTTTTCAGACTAGATTGGGACAATTTTAGTTTATAAAATGTATACTTGAAGTATACTATAGACTCCAGTTTATATGTTCAAGTATACTCATCTAAATACTACTAATGTACTTTGTAGATACTGCAGTTTGTAATTTTATTTAATTTTTATACTACTTTTTGCTAAGTGTAAAATCTAAACAAAGCTTGTGAAGACAAAAAAACTGAGAGGACAAAGTTTTTAAATAAAGAGAACTTGATGTTTTTCTATGAGGATTTCTTTAGAAATAAAAATAAATAATTTAAAAAGTAAAGTTACAAATACTTAAAGTATTTCGGCAGTACTCCTGATTGAGCTGAACATTTTATAAAAGGACAGTTAAACGTGCATAAAGCATGTAGAAGTAATTTGATTGTAAACAGGGAAAGTATTCACACAATAAAGTCATGTTTGAACTGATCAGACGTGATTTGATCACATGAGAGGAACAAATATAATCTGAGTTATTTGTTTGTTTGTTTTGTCTTCCTGCGGCTCATCTTTTTAATCCTGAACATCAGCAGCAGAAAAGCCTGAGTTCTGACTCAACCTGAGTGTTTTATGTCGTTAGTTTGTCTCCATGAAGACTTTTCTCTTCTTCTCTTTGAACCACTTTCCCAGGAGAAGATGTATAAAACAAAAAAAATCCATCTAAATTAAATTTAGTTTGTTTGATTTATGATTCTGTTACTCCCAGTTCTCTCCTCCTCCGGTTTCCATAGCACCTAAATTTGGCAAATTTAATGTGAAATGGCTGTAATCAGCAGGAATCAGAGATATTGAAAAATGATAAATGTGACAGTTTGCTGAAATCAAAGACAAAGTCTGGAAAACAGAACCTGTTCGACCTACTTACTGTTGTTTTGCTGATTCTTCTTGTGGTTTTCTTTTATTTAAAGACAAATAATTGGAATGATTCTGCCGCCGTCATCATGGACGTGACAATAAAGCTTCTGCTGGTTTGTCTGAACTGAGCACATCTGTGCAGTTTCTCTGGTGATTTTCTAAAAAAACAAACAGAACAAAATGGTTTGGGTGTCGGTCTGTTTGGAGGCAGAGTGATGCAGCTGGTGGGTAACACTGAGTGAAATTATCATCTCCATACTTTAATATGCTTGTTTTTTGTGTGTGTGTGTGTGTGTGTGTGTGTGTGTGTGTGTGTGTGTGTGTGTGTGTGTGTGTGTGTGTGTGTGTGTGTACTCCATCTTTTTAGAATCATGGGAAAACACCTATTTTTCATGTCTTTTAAAGACTTATTTGTAAAACTCTCATGCCCACATTAAAGTTCCAGCTGCAGTTGCTGCTGAGGGAACAAACTAACTGTTGATGATGTGTTGTGCAAACACAGGCCTAAAAAAACTCTACTGGTCAGAATAAAAGAGATTTAAAAGTCCATTTCAAGCTCCAGTCTTTTGTTTTTGTGTATAAAATAACCAAAATGTGATGTAAGACTCTGAAATACTCAGATCGATTTTTCTTTTCATCTATCTACGCGTTAATAATGCACCTGAAAAATAAAGGCAAACCTTCAGATGTGCATTTTATTACAGATGGTCAATTAGAGTTCCTTTATGTTTTATTGATTTAATGAAGATAAACAAGTGTTCCTTCTAAAATAACAGCTGCTTACTTCAATTAAAACCATATATAGATTTATATATAAAGTTTCTTTAAAATGAAAATAATTGTTGCTCTTATTTCTAGCTGTTTTTATTATTATTACCTGAATGAGCAACACTTAAACATAAACAGCTTTAATGTTTTTCCTTATTCAGTCAGCTACAGATGGAAAATATTATTATTAAACCATTTCTCCACCCTATTTATTCATTTATTTTATTTCTTTTAAGACTGTTGATCAGTCTGAAAAGCTGACTGGTTAATTTGTTAATTATTTATTTCTATTTAAATCCATCTGAAATGCCAACGCATCAATCAACTCTTTATTTTCTGGTTTATTTCTGAGTGTTTATAACCGATGTTTTTTCCAGTAATTAGCCAGAAGATTTTCTCAATATTTCATGTTCAACAAGAAGCTGCTTCTAATGAAAAGTCAATTATCGCTCTAATTTAAAATCTTTTTTTAAAAAACTAAACGTGTCAGCTGAGGTCAATTTAATCAGCCGACAAACATCCGTCCTGAGACGTGTTTTGATTGTTTCATCAGCATTAATTATCCAGTCCCATCTGCTTTCATTTGTTGTTGGAAAGCAAATTAACATTGTTTACATTTACCATTTTATTTCTTATCTAAATGTGTTTTTAATTATTTTCTAAATATTTAAGTGAATAATGTGAGGTGCTGTTTACTTGCTTTTTGTTCAAAAAGTTATAGAATTAAAGATGATTCAAAAACTTTGAGAAAACTTCCAAATAAACTACCTGAAGAAACACTTTTAAAACAAAGATTTTTAGGAAAATAAAACCTCCTGAAAACATGTAATTCTCTTCTGTTTTTTGACTGACATTTTTTTATTATTTTTTTATTATAGTATTTATTCATTTCATTTTAAAAAATAAAACAAAACACATTACATACAACAAAACAATACAAATAAATTAAATTAAAAAGAAAAAAAATCTTATATCTTCTCCTATTTACAAAAATATATATATTCATTTCAAACAATAAAACAAAACAAAAAAGTTCAACTCCTCAAACAGAAACTCATACAAATTAAACAATTTCCTTTTTTTTTAAACAATTTTGCTTTGATAATTTTTTAAAGGAATTAATTGATCCAATGCTTTTTATAATGATTTATTCCATAGTCTTATTATACCTTTTACTGAAGTGCATCTGTCCTTCAAATTTATTTGGATTTTTGGTTTAACAAACATTTGTAATCCCTTCAAATTATAGCAGCTTTCCCTCTTAACAAAATTTGATTGGTTGTTTGAAGGGAACACATTTTTATGAGCTCATAGATGGGTGATAGTAATGCTTTTTGTGGTAATTCTTATGGTTCTTTTTTGAAAAATAAAAATAGTAATTGTTTTTCATGCATTTCCCCAGACTTCTATACAATAAATCAAATGTGAAACAATTATTGCATTAAATAATATAAATATTATTATTCAGTTTATTCATTTCAATTAAAAACAAAATTGTTTTTAATTGAAATGAATAAACTGAATAATAATAAGAATAAAAAAAACAATAAATCAAATGTGAAACAATTATTGCATTATATAATATAAATAGTGCTTTATCATTAAATAACTCTAACTCTATACATTACTGCAATAGATTTTGCCATTTTTGTTGACAAACTTCACCTCACTGACTCTGCAGATTTCAACATCATCCACTTTAAATGGAACATCAGTTGTTTTCTTTCTATTACTATATATCATGTAATTTGTTTTATCCATGTTTAATAAAAACTTATTGTGTTTAAACCAATTTTGTACTTTTACACATGTCCATCATTTCCAACACCCGTTATATGTTTTTACACAAGCAAGTGTCATCTGCAAATAAAATACATCTGAACAACTCCGACACATTTTACCAAGTCATAGAAGAAACAACTTTGGTCCCAGTACAGAACTTTGTGGAACCCCACATACAATATTACAAAGTTCAGACCCTACATCATTAATTTGTATAAACTATTTCCTATTGGTTAAATATCTTTTTTTTCTATTCCTCCCACAGAACAGATGGGAGGCAGCTGAAACATCAGAGAGATAAATCAACAGGAAGAGCACATCCACGGTGTGAGGAGATGTCGGCTGAGGCGTGGGACAACGACAGCCTGCTCAGCCCCTCCCCCCCTCTACTCCTGCTCATGCTCAACGACACCGACCTGAACGAGACGCTGCTCAACGCCACCAACGCCACCTTCCTGGAGGTTTCCTCCGGTCCCAGCGTGGCCGGTGTCCTCATCCCTCTCATCTACATCATCGTTTGCATCATCGGCCTCGGTGGAAACACGCTGGTCATCCACATCGTGCTGCACTACTCGAAAATCGAGTCGGTGACCAACATCTACATACTGAATTTAGCCATCGCTGATGAACTCTTCATGTTCGGCCTGCCCTTCCTGGCCGTTCAGAACACCCTCCAGCTCTGGCCCTTCGGTTCCTTCATGTGTCGCCTCGTCATGACCGTGGACTCCATCAACCAGTTCACCAGCATCTTCTGCCTGACCGTGATGAGCATTGACCGCTACCTCGCCGTCGTCCACCCAATACGCTCCTCCAAGTGGAGGCGCCCTCAGGTGGCTAAGGTGGTGAACGGCACGGTGTGGGCGCTGTCCTTTCTGGTCGTCCTGCCCGTGGTGGTCTTCGCTAACATCCAGAAAGCCGGGGGCACCTGTAACATCGCCTGGCCTCAGCCGGCGAACATCTGGAGGGCCGCTTTCATAATCTACACCTCCACCGTCGGATTCTTCTGCCCTCTCCTCATCATCTGCCTCTGCTACCTGCTCATCGTCTTCAAGATCCGCAGCTCGGGTAAAAAGGTGCACGCCACCTCCACCAAGAGGAGGAAATCAGAGCGAAAGGTGACGCGGATGGTCGTGATTGTTGTTGCGGTCTTCGTCTTCTGCTGGCTGCCTTTTTACGCCCTCAACATCATCAACCTCCTGGTCAGCCTGCCCTCGGAGTACCAGGGTCTTTACTACTTCGTGGTGGTCCTCGGGTACGCCAACAGCTGCGCCAACCCCATCGTGTACGGCTTCCTGTCGGACAACTTCAAGAGGGGTTTCCGCAAAGCGCTCTGCCGCTCCACGAGGAAGGTGGAGAACCACGACCCCGGGGAGCACCGGCTGCAGCAGGAGGAGGGCAGGAGGGCGCTGATGCCCCGGGAGAGCCTGAGGCGAGCCATCAGGGACGAAGACGACGACGATGACGAGGTCGTCTCAGAAATGACTGAAATCTACAGGATCACCCAGAACGGCAACTTTAGCGTCCAGCAGCTGAGCTCGCAGCAGGTGTTCTCAGAGAGCGGAGCGGAGGCCGGAGCCACGGAGCTGCCGTCCCCGGACCGGACCGGCGGCGACGCCAGAGGAAAAGATCCTGTGAACGGGTCCTCGCTGACTGTCCCCCTGCTTCTCAACGGAGCCAAGAACGGAAGTATTAAAACTCTGCCAGAGGAAAACGCAGACCAGAGTAACTCACTGGAAATAAGTTATTTATAATGTAAAATATGTTTGTTTTATGTTCATGACGTGAAATTATGGTTATCCTCATCTTAAATCCAAAAACATTTCAGGAAAAACTCAAATGAGCTTCGATTTATTTCATTTGATCAATGAAATGTAGGATTGTTTCTAAATATATGAAGGTATGTATGGTGCGGTATGAGGGCCAAAATTAAGACTACTGTGCAATCAGCACCTGCTACATCTTTGTAATATTAAAAACTAAACTCCGGTCCAGTTTATCATCATAAAAATACATGTATTGATATAATCCACTCCACGTTTTCACTGCAACCCGGGATGTTACACACAAGGACATGCCAGGTTATTATCCAGTCTGTATTTTCGCACCAACCTCCTCTGTAAACAGCTCTGTGAAGGCCAGGTGTGCTCCCCCTCCCACATTAATAAAAGGGAAATAAAACAGGTAAAATTAACAAACAAGCAGAGAAACTAAGAGGGGAAAAGGAAAACGTTTTGTTTATTGGTCGACAGCAGTGTGTTTTCCTTGCCTTTCCAATGCTAATGCCAACTTATCCATGCTAGTCGCTAGCCTCTCCAATGCTAACATATGAATAGTATCCTTCTCATTTGCCAGCACTCAGTTAGTGGCGTCAACCTATCATTAATCAGATCAATAGCTGGCTTAGATAGATATAGCCTCCTGCTACAAGGATGTGTTGCGCAATAGTCTTAATTTTGGCCCTCAGACCACACTGTAGATACTGATTTCTACCTTCAGTTTGATCACATGTTGATGTGTCTTAATATCCCATAATGTGACCGTTGGCTCCTGTTTAGTGTTTTAGTTCTCATGTGAGTGGAGTTGAAAATACATCTTTGGCGCTCGCTGAGCTGCTTCAGCTAAAACTAAAGTTTAATCATGTTGAAGTCCAGATCTCAGACAACTGTTCAGAACGACACAACACATCTTCCTCAAACTGAAACTTCAAGTTAACACAATATATTTTATCTGAAAGCAACTTTTCCAGCAGCCCGGTTTATTTTTTCCTCATTCAAATAACGAGCTGTCATTTCCTTTTCTTTTGAAATCATGATCACTGATTTGCTCTGCATTCTGTTAACTGCTGATTTTTGCACTTTTTTTTTTGCTGCAGAAGGAAAAGTTATCATTGTAGCTTCATCTCCTGTTCTTTAATGTTTTCATGACATTACAGATTTAAATCTGCACAAAAAGGGATTTTTTTGAATTCTTCATTTTTTGTTTCCCCTCTGGGCCGAGAGTGTCAGTGAAGATGACAGGTGAACTTGAACTCTACTCACCTTCAGAGTCTGACTGACAGTAAACATTTAGAAAGAGAAGAAACATCTGATCTGAGTCAAATCTAAGAAAAAACAGCTGTTCTGTACTTTAAATGTGACTCATGATGTCAGTTTGTGGGATGAAAGTCCTGAACAAAAAGCCACTTGGTCATCTTCTCCATATTTAAATATGAGTTTACTCTTCAGTCATTCATCAGAACTTTTCATTCATGAGTTGAAACGCAACAAACTTGTTTTTTTCTTCTTTTATCCGCCTGTAAATAGAGAGAAACAAAAGCTTCTGCTCAGTGTTGCTGCTGCTCAGCTGGTCGTCAGCCCACACACACACACACACACACACACACACACACACACACACACACACACACACACACACACACACACACACACACTGCAGAGCCTCTAACCATCATTAAAGGCACATTAAAAAGGGATTTGCCTGCCTCATACTTTATTTGCGAAGCCCCCCCCCCCCCCCCTGGGCTCACGGTTTGATGAGAAACTGAGATTTGTTCAGGTTGAGCAGCATGGTGTGTGTGTGTATGTGTGTGTGTGTGTGTGTGGGCTGTTTACTACTGCGTGTGCCGTGCGTGCGTTCTGCTATAAATACTTGTAGTTATGAAGCGGCGGTGTGATCGTCAGCCCCCCCACCTGTGCTTACCGTGCAGGGAGCAGTGATGGCCGGCAGGAGGATCTGCGATGACTCAGTGACCGTCTGCCTACAGGCTTTCACCCACGAACAACATGGAACAGGAGTCATGTTAACTCTAATGGCCTATTATTCAGGAGAGGGTTTGGCAGAAAAAAAATCTTTGGAAACTCTGAGAAAAGAGGCTGTTTCACTGCAAAAACTGTCCATCTAACCAAGTTTTAAAACCTTATATCCAGACTGATTTACTCAAGAACTGACTGTGTCAGAATAATAATCTTGTTTTCAAAATGTGTCAGATTATTTGTCTTGTTAGCCTGAAAATTTGACTCAAATTAAGTCAAACATTTCTGCCAGTGGAGTAAAAAATTTTTACTTGGTAAGATTCTTGAAATACTTGATTTGAGTCAATTTTTTCTTATTCAAGAATCCTATCAAGTAAAATTTTCTTACTCCAATGGCAGAAATTTTTGACTTAATTTGAGTCAAATTAGCATGCTGCCTCTCTGATGGTATGGGGTTGCATTGCTGCATTGTACTGGCAGCTAATACATCTGGAATGACTCCATCAACGCATCTGTTTCCAAGAAGATCCAGAACTGTTGAACCTTCATCAGCTGTTCTCAGTTCCAGATGTTTACAGACTGATGTTAAAAGATGCTTCACAATTAAAAACATGTTTTTTTTATCAGACAAACTACAATTTCTTAATATTTACATAGAAAATTCAGGAATCGTGTTTTGATTTTATTTTTGAACATTTTGCACAATGTGACTGTAATTGTAATGACTCTTGCATTTACGATGATGCAGGATCTTTTTAATCCATCGCAGCAGATTTTAAATCATCACAGTGCAAATACAATCTGAGCGAGAGTCATTATCGCCTTTTTATGTTTGCAGAAATAAAGGCCGACTTCAGCTGAAGTGTTGATTTCCAGAGTCCCCGGTGGGGAAACAATCGCCTCGAAGTGGAGCTGCAGCGGCGTCACGTTTTCCCTCTTTCCTCTTGCAGACGGTCTGAGATTAATTCAAACCATTGGGGCAAAATGTGCAAAACACTTCAGCTGGATACCTTCTACTGAAGATTACAAACAGTGGCCTGTTTTGTTTCTTCTTTCTTTTTCTAGATGTGCTGCTTCAATCTCAGTGCACATACTCCAAACTCTGTCACTGCTTATTACATTCCGTGTGAAATAAAAGAAGTTTCCTGTTATTATTTTCAGCTCAGTGGGGGATTATTGAACAGATCTGTCCATCTGGAGAGGCGCTGAAGTGTATTGGCAAAAACGAATGGAGGAGATGCAAATTAATAAGTGAAAATGTTTAATTAAATCAGATAAGGAAGCAAGAGTAAAAAAAATCAATACAAAAGAAAAGGTTCAAACAAAGAGGAAAATCTGAGAAAACCTCATGAGATCTCAGTACTTTTTAAATTAAAAGACTAATATTGATTGATTGAGTCGTGCTTTATCCTGGATGTGCAGCAGAGTCCAAACTACAGATAATGTCTGTTTCTCAAACTGGACTGAACTGCTGCGGTTGCAGAATTCAGCTCGGCTTCATACTTCAGCTATTTTTCACACTTTCCTCTGAGTTGGAATAAAAAGAGCGTAAAATCTCTCTATTCTGCAGAGACAATCGCTCACAGCCGCGTCCATGTTCAGATACATGATAAAGATTTCTGATCACACACTGAGCTGACCATCTGCTGTCAGAGCAGCTCCAGAAACCCCCCCGAAGGATGACGGAGGACATGTTTGTTATGACTCACAGCTCAGCTGCCGGGGGAGCTGATGCAACACAGAGAGCAAGAAGAAGGTCAGGTTTCACCTGGATGATAATTCCATCACATCCTAACTTATAATATGCTTTGTTAGATTATATATTACAGGTGTTCAACGATGGCAGCTTCATTATTCATGGTAAACATTACAGGCAGAGTGAATTCTGATCAGCAGGAGAGAAGGTTTGCTGGAGATTTCACTGTAAAACCTTTAAACTGGGTCTCTCACAGACACGTGTTTTTTATTCAAATCAGGCTTCCTGACCTTTGTGCTGCGTGACCAACATCCTAATTAGATTCATTTAGAAAGCATAGCCCTGAATTAGATTTTTCAAGCTCTTGTATGAGGAAAAATAGGTGCTTCTTTGTTTGTTCAGAGAATAATTAATTTATTATCAGACTCAATGAATATGGACGGATGGATGGATGGACAGACTTATAAAGTGAATCTTGTGTGTTTTTTTTATAATTGCTGTGGAAAAAAAGCTGAAAAAAAATGAGTACCTCCATAAATTATCATGAAACCCAAAACCTGATTATATTAAATTGGATTATAAATAAATTAAATTGAAGAATTCAAGCATATATGACAGATATGTAGCACCAATCATATTTAATTATTCAACCTTTTTAATCAGACTCATATGCACCCAAGTGTGAATTCTTATGATTTAACAGTGGACTTTTTGCAGCAATGAGTACTCAGTAGGAAACCAGATGTGTCTTTTAAAAAATGATTACAAAATATAACATTTCAGGAATAAATTAAAAATAATTAAAGAAGGTGTAATGAGAAATACTTAGATGTTGTAATTTTAAGGTGAATAAGGATTAAATGAGAGTTTAATCTTAGGTATGAAACAAACAATCTGTTAGACAGGATCTTTTTTGTTATGTATTTACACAGTTTACACAAAGTGGTGGAAAGGGGATCAGTATCTAAAAATATTTAATAAGACAAATTGTCAAGAAACGTTGATGTGGACAACTTAAAACAAAGCATAAAATGTACAAATGACAACATCAAAGTAAAAAAAGTAAGAAAATGAAATTAACAAACCATTGTATTTGCTGTTATTAATTTACTATGACAGAAAAGTACAACATAAACCATTTTTACCTTGTAAACAATGTTCATTCTTTTTATTTTGTTTTGAAAGTGAATAAGTGTGTGACAGAAATCTTTTGTCCTAATGTTGTTCTCATACATTTTTTTTAATTATTATTATTATTATTAATAATAATAATAATAATAATAATTAGAAGTAGAAAAATAAGTCATAATAGGCATTTTCTGCCCTTCAGTGATTAATTTTCTATCTGGCTAGTAAGAATAAACAAACAAAACAATATTCTCATAGATAATTGTTACTAATATCATGGAAATACATATGTATAACTCATAATTGTTATAACAGTTAAGATAACCAGCTAATTGTCAAAATTGTATCACCTGTTGTGAAGCGGTGAAAGCAGTTTATGAAAATAGGTGTTTTACTGCCCTCTCGTGGTGAAAAGTAAATACTACCATAGTTAGGTTAACAGACCCATTTCTCTTAAAATAAAATCAAATAATAATCAAAATATTTCCCTAACTTTATTCAAGGCTATACGAAACGAAAAATTAACAAACACATACGTTAAAATAAAAGAACAATAACGCAGAACTTTACGACAGTAACATTTGAAATCCGGCAGAAGCAACTTCTAGCTTTTACATGTTTCGTCACTTCCTCTCACACCGGCGCTCCGTCGGGTTTTACATCGTTGTTGAGCCGTCAGGATTTAAAGAGTCAACTGAGGGGTCACAACGTTCACAGTAAGATTACAGCATAGTGTGTATAGTTTTGTGAGAAACGGCCGCTTTAATTATTGTTATGAAAAACATTTTTGTGACAATTCTGAAGGATTTTGAAGCTTCGCGGCTAGTTAGCTTAGCTTCTGTAGCGGGCCACCTGGCAGGATGATCCGCCTCAGCCGAGGCCACCGCAGGGAAAAAAAACACTTTAAATGCACAAATAATATGTTTTCTGACATTTCAACCAATTAAATTTTTCATTTCTATGGATTCTTTATTCTAACAACTTGTGTAGTCACAAGTTTGTAAAGGCTTATGCTCCTAAATCTAGTGGAAAACAAGCAGCTGATAAATATCAAGAAGCGATTCATTCAGTTCTGAGGCCCCAGACCACTGTCTGAGAAATAAATCTTAAAGCCACATATTTAATTTAAGACGTTATTTTCAGACACAGTTGAAAGAAGCATTAAATAATCAGGCATGACGACACTAGAGTTTAAGAACATGTTAACACTGCTTTTACAGCTTATTAGAAATAGGTAAATAACAGTAAATTGTAGTCTTTGTTCTTTCTATTTTATTATTTTGCTGACTATCCAAGCAAATTATGCCAGGGCTTAAAAAAATAATCCAACATGAGATAACTACTGTATTTATGCCCCTTATTTTTGTAAATGTTTCATAAACACTATAATGTTTGAGATTGTACCATCATTTAATACATGGGTCAGTGATGATTAGCCCACTGCGCAAGCTGATCAATGCACTTTTTTGAGTGTATTGCTGGAGATATCAGTGCTGCTGTTACCTGAGACCCTGTTTGTGAAGATAAACCTGCAGCCGAGAGGAGTACACTGTTCTGTTTAACTAGTTTTGGACTAAAACACACTTTTTTTAAATGGTTGCTTCCTTTTCTGCTTTTACTTGAGGTCATGGCAAAGTTTCACGCCCCTGTGATCCAGGACAACCCATCTGGGTGGGGTCCATGTGCGGTTCCAGAGAAGTTCAAAGATATGCCCTACCAGCCTTTCAGCAAAGGCGACCGTCTGGGAAAGGTTTGTTCCCACCTGTGTTCTACGTTAGAAGTAACAATTTGTGTTTGTTTCCTCGTGTTATGTGTGTGTTTTTGGTCCGACAGGTCGCTGACTGGACCGGAGCAACTTACCAAGACAAGAGATACACAAGTGAGTGAGGCATCTGTCTGAAATAAAGCTCCTCAGTGGATTTATTTAGGCTCAGGTCATCTTTATTATGTTATTTGAAAAATAAAAACTCATGTGTATTGCCGGTCATTTATATCTCATTCCTCTTTTTATTGTCAGATAAGTACTCTTCTCAGTTTGGAGGTGGTAGTCAGTATGCCTACTTCCATGAAGAAGATGAGACGAGCTTTCAGCTGGTGGACACTGCCAAGACTCAGAAAACGGCCTACCAGAGGAACCGGATGAGGTTTGCTCAGGTACAGCAGAATCTTAAAGCAGTTTAATGTAAACCTGAGTGTTGAGGCCCGTCAGTAACAACATATGTTGTGTTTCTGCAGAGGAACCTCCGGAGAGACAAGGACCGCAGGAACCTGACTCAGTTCAACATGCAAACGCTTCCAAAGAGCGCCAAACAGAAGGAGAGGTGAGATTTACTGTCTAAAGTTCACAGGAAGGATCCCAGCTGGAAATTACTGTGTATCTGCACTTTATACTCTGTTAGGGCTTTTATTTAATCTGTGTTTTGTTTTTCAGGGATCGCATGCGCCTGCAGAAGAAGTTCCAGAAGCAGTTTGGTGTCCGTCAGAAGTGGGACCAAAAATCTCAGGTAGTTTTCACCTGATTGAACTATTTATACAAAGCTACAGAGGTTATTTATTGCTTGCCACTAGATGGTGCTGTGTCCCACAAAACGATCGTGTTTACCCTCAAATCTTTGTATTATGTTACTGTTTGTATGTGAAGTATTGAGGCAAAATGAAAATATTGATCTATATCGTCATCATATTTTTGATGAGAATCGATATCATCTGCCCATCTAACGTAGTCATTGTGTTACATGCAGAGGTTTATAGTAACTAAGTACATTTACTTTGTTACAGTACTTAAGTAATTTTTTGAGGATTTGTAATTTTACTAAGCATTTTTTTAAATCGTGACTTTTACTTCTTTACTTTAAAGTTTAACACTTAGTTACTTGTTATAAATTAAATCTGTCTGAATTCATCATGAAAGGAGTTGTTTATGTGCTCTAAAAAAAGTGTTGAATTTACTCAACTAAATCATATCAACTATTTCCA